>JAJLUB010000115.1:0-39283 GCA_030564085.1 Nakaseomyces uthaithaninus | reverse complement strand
GACGGGGGGGGGGAGGATGGACACGCCCGCACAGTGGCAGAGGAAGAGGGAGAAGGGATTGACACCGGGAGAGAAAGCACGCACCGGGAGAGAGAAAGGACGCACCCGCAGGAGGCGCCACCCGGAACCGCCGGAACTGGAGCGTCCGGGAGAGGGCACAGAGAGAGAGAGAGAAAGAGAGAGAGAAAGAGAACCACGGAGAAGGGCCCGCACGAAACGGACAGCAAAAAAAATAAAGAGAAAAAAAAAAAATTGAGAGGCCGAGGAGCCCTGCGATTGCGGACACAAATAACAAAGGAAACTCAAGAAAGAAAAAAAAAATTATAGAGAAAACATAACCTTGGGGAAGCAAAGAACCGAACACAAGTGTGGAATACACAAGGGAATACACACGGAATAGACAATACCTTCCCAACAGGAACTGGAGAATCAAGGAGAGCTCAGGAAGACAAAGGAAGGGAAAGAAAAAAAAAGAAGGATCGAAAAGGAACTAGATAAGGATCTGCAGGTGAACGGAATAGCGAGAGGTGTATACTCAACCCCCCATAGAGTTGCAGAAAGGACCAGACATTACACATAGACAGACAGAGGGAAGAGGGAATAAGGACGAAAAAGGACTCGATAAGATGTCGTTGGATGTAACGGTGCAGGAGCGAACGCGTAATATGAACCAGTTGATGGGTGTTCTGGTGGAGATAAATGCGCTGAACGGCGGGGACTCCGCTGTGCTGGAGAAGTTGCGGATGAGCGCGAGGAACTTCGAGAACGCGATATACGACAAGAGTTCTTCAAAGGAGGAGTACATGCAGGGTATGAAGGAGAAGATCGACGGCATGAAGCAGACGTTGAGTGAGAAGAGGCAGGGCGGAAGCGATGTGCCCGCGCAGAAGCTCTCGCCACAGCAACAGCAGATGCTGCTGGCGAAGATGCAAGTTGCGGTGATCCCCCCGCAACTGCTGGCGAGGATTGCCGGCTTGCCTCAGGGCGTCAACACCTGGCCAGGTGTCACTAAGCTGGCGTCGAAAAACATGCTGTCGCCGCAGGCCATGGAAATGGCAAGGACTATATACAAGCTGCACCAGCAGTTGTTGCTGAAATCTATGCAGAACATCAATATACTCCCAACTGAGTCGGGAAACGCATTATCCAACAATGGTATTGTCAACAATGATAGCAACAGCAGCAACGATCTCCATGAGAACGATAGCAATAACAACAACACTGCCACTGCTAGTACTATCAACGCTGGCATGAATACAGCTAACAACAATATTAACAACAATAATAATAGCATTAACAGTAACAATAACAGTGACAATAACAATAACAATAATATGAACTCTACTCCCCAGATTATTGTAACGGCTGATAATCTCTTCCAGATTCTACTGAAGCTGTTTCAGGATGAGTATACCTCTTACAAATATCAAGAGCAGTTGAACAGATTGTTCAAGATGGAGGAGATTCAACAGATTATACAGCAGGCTATCGAGGTGGGTAAGAAGTACGCAAATCAAAGATATCAGCTGGGTCATGTCTTGACCAATGACGAGCGTATTTTGTTTTTCAAGAAGTTTCTGAACCATGTCATTTTGCGTAAAATGGAGGAACTGAAAATTACTACGGCTAGTAACAAGATGCAGGGTGCACAAAACTCAATGATGTCTCCCGATGTCAATATGTCTCCAAACAACATGTCTGCTAATTATATGACCCAAATGCAACAGAACAGAAATAGCATGACTGCAAGCAATAACATTGACAATAATAACATTGTTTCATCAAATGATATGAATCAGTCCCCAGTGATGAACAGTAACCTAGATCTAAGAATGAGCATGATGGGTGATAATCAAAATATGGGATTCAATAATGGTAATTCACAGCAGCAGCAGCAGCAGCAGCAGCAGCAACAACAACAACAGCAGCAGCAACAACAACAACAGCAGCAGCAGCAGCAGCAACAACAACAGCAGCAGCAGCAGCAGCAGCAACAACAACAGCAACAACAGCAGTTGACACAGCAGATGCAGCACCAAATGACACAACAGATGCAGCACCAAATGCAGCAACAACAGCAAATGCAACAGCAAATGCAACAGCAGATGCAACAACACATGCAACAGCAGATGCAACAACAAATGCAACAAAATCATATTAATACACAGCAGCAGATGTCGCCAGAGCAGCAAAATCAGATGATACTGCAGCAGCAGCAGCAGTCATTAATGCAAAATTTGGCGGCAACGAAGAACGATATTCAAGAAATCAGAAATATTTCGATCGAAGCTGCTAAATTAACGCTACGACTAACAGATCTCACAAACCAATTGTCTGATCAGGAAAAAGAGATGATTAAAAATAGATTGAAAACGCACCAAAAATTATTTGTTCAAGTGAGCAATTTTGCTCCACAAATATATATGATGACAAAATCAAAGGATTTTTTGAAAGAAGTATTTCAATTAAGAATTTTTGTCAAGGAAATCCTTGAAAAATGTGCGAAAGGTATATATGTGGTGAAACTGGATACAGTTGATAAATTAGTGATGAAATATCAGAGGTACTGGGAAAGCATGAAGATGCAATTACTCAGAAGACAGCAACAATCCAAACAGCATGATGTTCAAGGTGCGCTAAAACACATGCAGAAAATGCAATCACAGTCGGGAACCCCGTTGACGATGCATAATGAAATACCACATGGCCCACAAAATAATCAATCAGTAAGAAGTGTGTCTACGCCGGCGCAGATGCACACCCCTAACGAAGAAACTGCTAATGTAAGGCAGAGAAACAAATCTATGAATCATAGAAAGAATGTATCCATATCTTCATCAGCTTCAGGTACAGTAACCGGGATCATTCCGGGGTCAGCGCCTGAAAATCCAATAGTAGTTGCAAGACGTAACTCATCGATGAATCCCCCTAGAGATAATCTTGTAATGCAAATGAACAATAATCTGCCTTCGGATCAAAATGAACCTATCTCACAGGATGCTGAGAGGATTGCAAATTTGAATATATGCAAAACTGAAATATTATCCCGCTTCAAGCATAGACAAAAACTTTTCATTACTTCACCCGTTGACCTCTTTTTAACTACTTTGGGAGACTGTTTGGGTGTTCAAAGTGAAAAGGTTGAAACTGTCTATAACATTCCTAAGAATGTGGCTGATTTTATTAATGGTTTAAAAATTAGTAAGACCGAACAAAGGGTAAGAAATCAGGATTGTATTACCATGCGCATTGCTAATAATAAATTGCTAATGAAGAGTAAAACTGGGTCTGATGATAAAAAGTATGCCATATGCTCCCCTGCTCTATCTGCAGTATTCAAAGGAACTTTATCTAGTTCAGGAATTAACACAACACACAATATTGGAAATAATTCTTTATCCCCGATAAATGAGGAGCATATGCTATCTAACGCTATAAAAAAGCGGAAAATGGACCAATCAGAGATAAGCCCAGCGAATTCTAATATAACTTCAAGTACTGACTCAACCATGATGGGGGAGTCTAAAAAGGCCAGAATAGAAACACCTGAAGAACCCCTTTTAAATGCCAACACTAATTCTACTTCCAATAAGAACAATAATGTTGATAACTCGAACTCAGGTAATATATGGGACTGGAACTATTGGGAATCTGCTCTCACGTAAATCAAAAAATGATAACAACAACAAAATAATATTCACTATTTTCATTTTTTTTATTTTTTCTTTTCTTATTATTTTTTTTTTCTCATTATTTTTTTCAAGAAATTTCTTTTATTAAAATTATTATTACTATCATTTTCTCCTAGATAAAGTATTTCGAGTATTTCATTTAGCAAACTTTCATTAATTACCCCCTCCCAATGGGTTGTATTTTTTTATTTTGAAGTCTTTTTTTCATCAACTTTGTATAATTTTCTTAATATTTTTTTTTGAATGAAACTTATACTTCCATTAAAATTTTTTTTACAGACTAAATATTTTGTTTTTTTATTGGTTGTTGTTATCACCGTTATTTGGTGAGGGATATCGTTTAAACGAAACCTTTTCGCATTTGATAGTATTTCTCTCGATACTTTGTAAGTTTTTCACATATTATGTTGTACACTTTGTCTCAAGACACGAATAGTACCTCCACAGTTTTATCTCGCACAATTATCTCCTAATGTCTGAGCATTTGTTACTATCAAATCTGATGATGCTAGATGACTATTTAAGTTGACATGGTTTTAACAGCATTTGGATCGTGAATTGTCTATTTGCTCTTGTGGTGCCAAGTAACGGGGGTAAAGTACTAATCAATATGGGTGATCCAATTGTACCGCAAACTCTGACCGATGCCGAACTGGAAGAGAAAATCCTCTCTGAAGTCTATCAATGGGCTTTAGGTAATGGGTTAATGATGTATCCACCTAATTTTGAATTGAATAATGCCAGTATTGCACCAATTACTTTGTATCCTACACCAATCTCCAGAAAGAATTTTGAGGAGGCCTTGGATGTTCAGAAAGGATTCAACGAACTTTATGCAAATATTTCTAGAGACTCTGAAAAAGATGGCAAATGGTTAACTGCTGAAATTGATGAACTTGCAAAATCTGATTCTGACTTTACTGGTAGGTTATGGAGACTGTATAGTGAGGTCCGAGATGAAGGTATCCAGCAGAAGCTAAGGTTAGGTATTTTTAGATCAGACTATTTGGTCGATAAGAATCTAGATCAAATTAAGCAGGTTGAATTCAATACAGTTTCAGTGTCTTTTGCTGGGTTTTCTACGAAGGTTGGTGAAATACACAAGTACTTAAATGATATTGGTATATATGGATCTGGAACTTATAAAGACGAAGACATTCCAGTCCCCACTTCAGTTATGGAAATCACACAATCATTTGCTGATGCAAGGAATAAGTATGATGCATTAAACGACAATTCAGTTATCTTAATGTTGGTACAGAGGGGAGAAAGAAATGTGTTTGACCAAAGGGTTCTTGAATATGCATTGCTGAAGAAGCACAATATTAAAGTCGTCAGAATGACATTTGATGATGTAAAAGATAAGTTGAAAGTTGATGAAAGTGATAAACGAAGACTATTTGTGAAGTCAACCAATGAAGAGATTTCCATTGTATACTACAGAACTGGTTATACTACTACTGATTATGAGTCTGATAATGACTGGGAGGCCAGAAAGTTTTTGGAAAGGAGTTATGCCATTAAAGCTCCAGATCTTTTAACTCAGTTGTCTGGTGCCAAAAAAATCCAACAGTTACTGACTGATGAGCAGATCTTGAAAAAATTTGTATCAGAAAAAACAGTAAGAGAAGCTTTAGTGAAAACATTTGTGACTATATTCCCGTTAGATGATTCAGAACTTGGTAAAATCGGGAAAAATCTTGCTATTAACAATCCAGAGAGGTATGTTCTGAAGCCGCAGAGGGAAGGTGGTGGAAACAATATTTATAAAGAGGATATCCCAACGTTTTTGAAATCATTGGATGAGTCGGAATGGAATGCATACATTCTAATGGAAATCATCGAACCTGAACCTTACACAAAAAACATTATATTTAGGGGTTCAGAGATTTTTAGGGAATCTATCATAAGTGAACTAGGAATTTACGGTACAATACTATTTGATAGTGAGAAAACTCATTTTAATAGAAACAGTGGATGGCTACTAAGGTCTAAGTTTACAACTTCAAATGAAGGTGGTGTGGCAGCTGGTTTTGGCTGTTTAGATAGTGTGGTTTTGTTTTAGTTGGACTTAATTATGCATAAATTTTTCAATCAATAATAACTTTGAATTACATAGTTGTTTTTTTATTCTAAATTTTCTAACGTGATCCGTCATTAGAATTTTTTTATACAAATTCAAATATTCAATTTCAAGCAAATGTTAATACTTCATAGCTAGAGCATATATATTTTTATTAGGAGTTTCAGTTTAATTTCTTTTCCTTATTAACTAAGTCACTGGACCAAATTGCCGCACCAACAGTATTACTCATGATAGTGACCATTGAAGCAAGCGGAATCAGCTCCAGAAGACCGGCAGATACGCCAAAGCATGCTAATTGCCCCAAATGGCTATATTTGAAAGACTTCAGCTCTGTACTAGTATAATTTCTTATCCAGAAATATCTGCGCAGATAACTGATAGCTCTATCAGGAGCCGTCACCTGGTTCACAATAAGTGGTCCCAATATAGGTATCAGGGAGATTGCTGAGAGAAATAAAGTCTTTGTCAAACTGTTCACCTTGGCGGTAACGAACGAATATATGACGTTATGAATAGACCATGTAAATTTACCTTTTTTGGTTGATTTTTTGCCCAGAAATTTGGCTTCCGTTACCAGCTTTTGTTGCCCATTCCTAACTAATGTCACATCGAAGACTTCGGTATTCAACTTATCCATGAGCAAGTTTCTACACATATATGATGCAATAGTATTTGATTGTACGAGCCATTGGATGTGTGCTACAACCAAACCCACGGGACCCATTGTCAGAAGTGCACCAGTAAGTATGAAAGGCATGATAGTGACATAATATACCCCGGCAATTATGCCGAAGACAACCAGATAGGATCCCGCAAAGATTCCCAGTGGCTTCCAGTAGACTGGTTTTGCTAAAACACTATATAAACCCTAGAATCAAAAAGTGCAAAATAAATCTTTAGGAACTTCACGTATTATATGAAGTTTTCTCCAGTTTGCTTGAGGTTAGTATAATTGCTTGATCAAACGACAGTGGTAAACAATTTACTCTTGATAGCGTTTACAAAATAAAAGACATACTTGTAAGGGATATCTATATGTTGTTGATAGAAATAAATCTTTATTAAAGCCTTGTCTTATTAAATCCATTTTGATGAGATATCTTCGACGTCTTGCGTTAAAATTATCATTTATTGGTGCCAAAAAATATTTCTTTGTAAGAGATGAGATGTTCATAGAATAGAGCCTTATTTAAAGCTCAAGATGAGTTAAAATATTATCAAACTTTGTCTCCTTGAAGAGTCGTTTCATTTTCTTTTGATAATTTATTCATTTTATTACAAGGGCTTTTATTGCATTAGTCCTTGATTTTACAGAAAAACCCTTAAAAATGGAAAGCTCTGCGCGCATTCTAGCAGCCTCATCGCATAAGTAAAAAATATTAAAAGGAAAGGGCAATATATCAAGACACGGACTATCCGAAAGCATCTGTCCATTTGTGTACTTATCATTCGTAGAGGTGTGCACGATATCACTTCTGCCGTACAAGCAGTCAGGGTTGTGCACGTTGGGATCTTACGGTCGATTTCAACTCTATCTTGATACTCAATCGGTTTTGAGCCGATGACTGTGCTCAATAACTTAGGTATTCTACATAGCGGAAAAATAGAACGAGTAATATTGAAGTAAATATCTAAAGCAATAGCATTGTGAGGCGGGAGAGATTGTGTACCTTTTTCTTTAGTGTATTATGACTCTAAAACAGTTAAGGAATTTTATAGTAAAAAAGTGGGATGACAACTGTAACTTTTTCTAGCTTGTCTTATTTTTCAGCTGTGCCATATTTCGTTGTTCTTTCTTTTATTTCTTCGTTAAGGTCTCTGACACACCAGAGTGAAGAGCCTATGAAAACATATGGCTGTAGATGGCCGGAAAGGATAGGGAACGATTCTATTAATGTTGCCCCAATTCCAAACATCAGCCATCTTGCGTAGTTCTCGTAGTAGACTCTTCTTAGTTCTTTTTCGTCCATCTTTTTAAGTTCCCTAAAATAGGGTTTAAAATAGGCAAACCCATTTTGTGCCGCAAATATGGCTTGTACCACAGGCATGCCGAAAAACGGTATGAAAAAACAGCCAACAATGAAAATATAGTCCAGTACCTCGATTGTCCAGTGGATGATAAGGTTTGGCAAGCGATCGTAGTACCATTCCGTGTTTTTGACACTTCTCCAATCTTTGATGAGATGGTCCGCTTTGTAGTCAGTTTGCAACGATTCAGAAAACGTCACAAACTTGTTCATGTTCAGGACTGTTAGGACATTAGCAAGAATCATTGCACCCAATTTATCCCTATCCCGCTTTGTATCTCTACATGCCAAGTAGTTGCTAACACACAATATTTGGAATGTAGTTAAAAGGACTGCAAAGGGACCTAAGAAGAACGAATACAGCATCGTCATAGTCGGACCGAATACCAAACCAAAGGTAAACCCATCAGCCACTAAGCAGACGTAGTATTTCCATGTCATCATGGCAGGTATATCCTCTTTATACGTTGCATTCCTGTATTCGAACGTAAAACCTTTGAATGGGAAGAGCAGAATATCTCTATTGGACAAAAAATCCTGTTGCAAACTGCGCTTCATGAGCACCATGTTCTCCCTGTGCTCATAGTACCTTTTGATATACGTGTTTAGTTTCCGTTGGATAACGTTCTGCTCCTGTTCTTCTCTACGTTTGTTAATCATATCTTTTAACTTCTGTTTCTGCTTCTCCTTTTCTATCTCTTTGTCGCCTGGTAGAGGGTTCATCTTTACCTCCATAACATGCCTAGGCGGCAAGAAGTCCTCGGGAAATCTCTTGTGGTAATACTCCGGGCCATGGATTTCATTATGTTCCAAGTACCCGTGCTCTATCTTTAGACTGTGGTCCGGACAGGCTATCTCCATTGTTATTGCAGTGGTGTAGGTGGTTTCCAGGCGGATCGAGGCGGCCAAAGTGATAGGTCTGCGCCCTCTGGCATGCAATAAGATAAGAAGAAGTAGCTATAAACTAATAAAAGTTATGCTCAGAAGAGTATGGCTTACATGCAGTACTTTTATGAACTGAAAGGACACAAAAACAGCACTGTTTCGCAGTACTGTGCCCTTACTATAAATAAATCACGTGTAAGGCGGTATAAGGTCACATGCTACGCTAAGCCAAAATAGAACGCTTAGAGTCCTACGAGAACGTTCACCAAAGCAGGAGGAGCAGATTTCAACGGTGTAAATAAATTGTGTAGATTGGTATAGACTCCCTCTGCCTTCATTTAGTTGTTGTGCCAACTCCGACTCCTCCCCCCTCTCAAGAACTCTAGCACGGCCAAAAACACAAATAATAAGGCACAACAGAGGTACTATGCCTGCCACACTGTAGACTGCGGAGGCAGTTTTCATAACAAGAACATACAGCCATATAGGTTCGTAGCATACATCAGAACAAATTCCAGCTAGCATTCCCCCCCACAACATCCCAGCGAAATGGCTATAGCACCATGCAGCTGACATCGGCTCATCCCACAAACACCGAGCTCAGCCCTCCTAGGCACCCTCGGCTGGCCTGCGGCTGCAATTAGTGACCGCAGCTGTGAGCAGCACCGCAGACAAATGCCCGAGCCGGCCGGTCCCGCACTTTCACTTTTTTCTTTCGGGCAGAGCGTGTGCGGGCCAGAGAGAGCGCGTGGCAGCGAGCGCACAGTTGCCAGTGGCAGTAACAATGCGGTGCAGTTGGTTTTGGCTGTGTGTACTTACGCATTGCGGCTTTGGGAAAATGCTGACATAAAAAAATTTTGTTTGCACAAATGGCCCGATGAGCATAGCATTCAGTACTTTGACACACAATACTTCATTTCTAGCAAAATGATCTGTTTTTGGAATAATCTAGGGACGTGCTTAGCAACTGCGACAAAGGAGTTCAGGGCATAGGGTTCAAGCAAAGGCATTTGGCTCGGGGCAAGTGAAAGAAAATAGAAAAGGTATAAAACGTGAGAGAAAGAAGGCCTGCTGGCGCACACGACTAAAAAAATATATGTACATAAAGCACTGCTAAAAACATATTGGAGATAGTAATACCAAGTGCTTTATACAAAGAAGACAACACCCGGGAAATTATCGAATATTATCTACTTTTGAGAGGGTACTGAACAGCTAATAAAGAGGAGAGAAGTATATTATACCTTGTTTTTTCTGAATGTCTTGTGCTTCGAAGGAAACGGCTAAAAGCGGGACGGAAAAGCATCAGCAACGGGACCCGCAGAAGTGGCTGGATCTAGCGTCCATTCCTTCTTCTGCATCTGCCTCTGATACGTCTATCAACTTCAGAAACGCCGGTGTGAATCCGGATATGAAGCACCCCGCGCCGTTTTACAAACAGAAGTTCGACTCTACGGAGTCCATACGAACACAGTCCGAGAGGTTTGATAAGACTGAATTGATGACATTCCCAGATGAGTCGACGCATACGTACTCGTGTAACCCAGAATCGACGGTCTCTTTGTATGTGCGACTAAACATCATGAGACGTGCCATTCAGATTATGCTGAATGATCCCGATATGCTGGAGGAAAGCAAAGCGACTGAACCTTTGAAACGGATGAAAGGTTCATTGACGTCAGATGCACTCCACATCAACTATATTCAGGGACAAAGCACGAAAATATGCAAGAGTCAAAACGAAATAACGAATACTCAGAATGAAAATCACGAAATACGAAATATTAATGATAGTGCTTACGACGATAATAATATGATAACGATACCTAAAAGGAGAAGCATAACAAAGAGAAATCCTCCATCAGCGGCTCTGGAAGCTTTTGTGGTTAATTCGCGTGATGACCCACCATTGAGGCCTGTTGCGTTGGAGAGAGCTGTTTCAATTGCAGCCATACCGACGACTTTGGAGAACAAATCATCTTTATCAAAATGTTCCCCGTTCAAGAAGGATTTTACTTTCAATAAAGAGAAGAAACCGGAAAAAAATCCATATAATAGAGAAGTGCTGCAACGTCTTCTTGATTTGCTTAATGACACTCTGGAAGAAAGATCTATGAGTAACGCCTCGAAATTATACAAGATGTCACTGTTGAATATTGATAAATTAGATATTATTCCAGAGCCAAACTCCGACAGTGAGAATCTTACAGATGACGAGAAAAATATTCTACTGAAGAAGACACTTTTGGACAGTTTAGCAGAACCCTTCGTTGAGTTTAATAGGGAGAATGTAGGGAATTCTAAGCAAGACATGTACAAACAAGTGAATGAAGAGGAACTCAATATTAATATGTCTGATGTTGTTAGGCAATATAGGTATAATAGAGTGCTTCACCCATTTACTTCGGGTAAAAATTCAGCTCCGCAAGCTATCTTCACTTGTTCTGACCAACACCCATGGAGCTTTAAAGCTGCAAACGATTTGGCTTGCTTAACATTTGGTATCAACAAAAATGTTTTGAGAGCTCTCACTTTGCTTGACTTGATTCACTCAGACTGCAGGAACTTCGTTTTGAATAAGTTGATGAGTGTCAGTGATGATCAAGACATTGTGTTTGCAGGTGAGCTAATTGCCATTGTGCAACCAAATTCTGATAATAAGGATGGTCTGATATGGGCCACAATCTGGACTAGAAAAATTCAAGGATCCTTGGTTTGTGTTTTTGAAAAGGTTCCTTGTGACTATGTTGATGTCATGTTGAATCTAGATGATTTTTCAGTCGAGAGCATTAATGATACCACTGGGTTACTTTCCAATCTAGAATATCTTGGTGATGATGAGATTAGTGAATTTGGCGCAACGAAAAAGAGTGTCAAGTTTGCAAGTGAAGTCCATGACATTAAGAGCATCAGTAAGTCGTTGTCAAATATAATAAGGACAATCCATGAAGAAAATACTGATAAATCAGGATCTGTTCCTTTGTCAATTAAAGTATCTGATGAAATTAATAAACGCAGATATTTTACATTGAATCACGCAAATTTCAATATTCCATGTGCTGTATCATCATCTGTTCTTGAAAATGAGTTAAAGCTGAAAATCCATAGTGCTCCATATCAAGTTGGTCTTTTCATTGTTGAAAGGGAGAATTTAGGATTAATCTCTTGCAACAAGTCTATATCTAAGAACATGTTTGGCTATCATTCCTCAGAAATTTTGGGGAAGGGCATTGACACCTTGATTCCATCAATAAAAAATATTCTGGATTTTATTCACAGTAATTATTCATCTTTGGATTTTAAGAAAAGTTCAAACCGGGGATTAGTCTTGACTGAGCACTTTTTTAGAAAAATAATGGCCGAAATGGAAGGTGATCCAAGTAGCTTTTACAATTCTGTTGGTATCAATGCCCTCCACAACGATGGAAGTGTTATCAAAGTTGATCTACAACTGAGAGTTTTAGACGAGAATGTATTCTTGTTATGGATTTCACAGACAAGAGACTTACTATTTGAGAACTATGAAACAAATCCATCCCAGTTAAGTATGTTTAGGGAAAGTGAAGTATCTTTGGTCAGTAGCAGGAGTAGTTCGACATCTTCAAAAAAGCCTGATCTACTAACTGATGATTCATTCAAAAAAATTAATGAATTGGCTATTGACGATAGTGATGATGTTATTGATCCAAAGACTTCTAGCACTGATTACGGAAACACTGCATCTAATGCTATAATGACGGAAATAGACCCAGACAACCGTTCTGAGTTGGTCAGTAAGGGGATTTCTGACACCGAAACAAACTTGATATCTGATCCAATTGTTCGCGGGAATATCGAATTAACGAAGAAGTATACGAAAAACAAATCGGAGTTTGTAAAAGAAGGTAATTTCAAATTGGATGAGGAAATGATCATTAAAATTGTCAACACCGATCTTCCTGAATTATCCATAGAAGCTGGCAATAATGCTCCTGAAAATATGTTGGAGGCTTTGCATATCAAAGATCCGATAGTTATCGGAGCTGAAAAGAGGAAAAAGAAGTATAGCGATTTTGTCGTCTTACAAAAGATGGGTGAAGGTGCTTATGGTAAGGTGAATCTGTGTATTCATAAGGAAAAAAAATACATAGTTGTCATTAAGATGATTTTCAAAGAAAGGATTCTTGTTGACACTTGGGTCAGAGATAGAAAACTGGGAACTATTCCTTCAGAAATCCAAATTCTAGCCACAATAAACAAGAAACCTCATGAAAATATTCTCGGTTTATTAGACTTTTTCGAAGATGAGGAGTATTACTACCTTGAAACCCCACCACATGGGGAAACTGGCAGTGTTGATCTATTTGATATTATTGAATTCAAGAGTAACATGACCGAATTTGAAGCCAAACTGATCTTCAAACAAATTGTTTCAGGAATCAAGCACTTACACGACCAGGGAATTGTTCATCGAGATATTAAGGATGAGAACGTTATTGTTGACTCAAAGGGTTTCATCAAGTTGATTGATTTTGGTTCTGCGGCATATGTCAAAAGCGGACCTTTTGATGTTTTCGTTGGTACTATTGACTACGCAGCTCCAGAAGTCCTAGGTGGTAATCCATATGTCGGAAAACCACAAGATATCTGGGCCATAGGTATTCTATTATACACAATAGTCTACAAAGAAAATCCGTTCTATAACATCGATGAGATTCTAGGAGGTGAACTAAGATTCCCAAAAGAATACGACGTAAGCTTGTCCTGTGTTGAATTGATTTCGATGATTTTGAACAGGGATACAAGTAAGAGACCTACCATAGATGATATTTGTAACCATCCATGGCTGAAAATATAATTTGATGTCGGAAAACCACTGAGATATAAATTGTCCTAGAATTGTTCTATCATTATCTCAATACCTCAAATATTATTTCTTTCTTCCATGCTTGTAGAACTATTCCAACGGTAACATGGTTGGTAGCTCTTCATAAAGGCTGCATTACGATTTTTTCCTTATATGGGTTGACGTTGTTAATTTCTTTGTTTGTTTTTTGATGTTTTAGTTTTCAATAATAATGGAATCATTCAAATTTCGCTATATACTATCGATTTTCACATAATTTTTTGCATTTTTTTTAATTTATTTGTTTAATTCAATTTTTTTATTTATGCTACATTTATTTTTCGAGAGCTTTCACAACGATTGAAATGTTGTGTATAATCAAATTTAATGTTTGGTAGTCCTTTCTTGGCAAAAAGCCCCACTTATGAAGGGGTTGTTATTGGAATGACTAAAAAGTTGGTATATTTTTACAAAGCGTTGTGATTTTGAATTCTTCTTTGATAACTATTAGCACACAGATAAAGCACCTTTCTACTGAATACCTTTGTTCTGGAGCTGTGTTTCTTTGGTACCTTATCGCTCCTACGTCTCTAGACTCCGAATTTTTACAGTTTCGTCAAAAGCTCAAAAAGATTACAGGCATTGTAAAGGATCCCCAACATCTAAGAGGGAGGAGTTTAAGAGTGAAGTGGTATATAACACAATGAAATGAGGCTTGAAAACAATATGTCTAACGGAAGTAATGATGGCCTTGCCGCTACAGTAACAACTGTTCAAGATTTGCTGGATGACGATGACTTCAACGAGGAGAAATTAATGTCTCAATCAGTCGGCTGGGAGGTTATTGACTCCCAGTACGAAGAGTGTTTGGAGAAGTACATCAAAGGCAAGTCTAAGGAGTGTTTAGAGACTATGTATAAGCATGGGCTACTGAATATCACAAAGTTAACTTCAAATTTTGATTATATTGAATTATTTGTAAATGCCTGTGACAGAATTAATCTATTCAGTGACCTAGGGGTTTCATTACAGAGCATATTAAAGGAAATATATTTTGAACCTGCATTTGTGGAAAAAATACGGCATAGAGGTAGAGATATCTCAAATCTGAGTGTTGTGACAAAGTACTATAAAAATGGAATTAAGGCATTCCAGATTCTGGATTCCGAGAGGCAGAACAGACTGGAAGACATGAAAGATTTCCTGTTAGAAGACTTAGCCTTTTTTTTAAAGAAAAGAACCAATGAAGGTCGGAGGCAATATAATACAGAACTTCTTATTTTGGCTGAGATATACATAATAGATATTCAGATCAAGCTAGAAAAACAAGCTAGAAACAAGAGGCTATACAAAAGGTTATGTGACAAAGTGATAAATCTGGAAGAAGTGTTTGCGAGCCTGCAAATAGATCATGTATCTCTTCAAAACTGTTTACTGGGAAAGCTAGAAAAGAAGAAGAACTATGCTCCTACATCGGAAAAAAGAAAAAAAAGCTCTCCAATACACAAAACCAAGATAATACCACTTGATCCAGCACCCGATCAGGAAATAGCTGGTATCACGTTAAACAACAACACAAGGCCTAATACCTATAGCAGTCTACTAAGGAACATTGTCCCTGTCTCGTGGTTGTTACCTCTACAGACCAACAGATGGTTATACAAATATTCTAGACAATCCTTTGTGATCATTTTGCTTCTTCTCATACTATTATTTAAAAGATTAAAGTTTCTGTCAAGATGGATCCGGAAATTTCCAGAAACTGTAGCTCAGCTCAAACCAGCACTTTTTGAACTTCTTAGACTGTTATCCAGTATTTAAATGTATAGCTCATTATATATTCCTTTCATACCATTATCTGAAGCAAAGCACAAACGATTACTTCACAAGTCAGGTGAGATCCTGGCTTACCTCCCCACTAGCACCAATAAAATAGGTACTCAAATAATACAGTTATACCATCAACGAGACCAATTGAGATAATAAACTGATTATTATTGTTGATTACACAGACACATGGTGGTTTATATCTTCTAACGAATATGGAAAGGGTCAACCGCGTTGATTTTCAATCACACGTTCAATACAAAAGTGCCTTTTGGATTTACTCTGGAAGGTGCAAGGAAGGAGAGTATACGTCAAAATAGATTTCTGTCGCTGCAGAAAGTGTTGCAGTTGTGTTGCTAAGTCTCTTCATTGTATTCCTTTTGGATACTGCTATCCATAGAGTTTTTTAGTTTGTTTTTTGAAAGACACAAGCCAAGATTTATAGGAGATAGTAATTGTTGCTTTTTAGTCAAAAGAAGCAGAACAACCGCCTCTTTCTTCAATTATCGAATCTAAAAAGGATAAGATTTAGATTAGGAACCTATTATTGATTAAAACGTTAACAGACATCGGGAATTAATTATCAATTGAGACATCAAAATGATGACTGGGCAGATCAGGGAAGACGAGAAGGATTTGTGTCCTTTGGCCATGCTAATGGATGAATTGAAACATGATGATATAGCAAATAGAGTAGAGGCAATGAAGAAACTTGACACCATTGCCTTGGCTCTTGGTCCTGTGAGAACCAGAGAGGAATTGATTCCCTTTTTGTCGGAAGTGGCACAAGACGATGAAGACGAGGTATTTGCTGTTTTAGCAGAAGAGTTAGGAAAATTTGTACCTTTGGTTGGGGGCCCTGACTATGCTGTAATTCTTCTTCCAACTCTAGAAATTCTGGCAGCAACGGAAGAAACATTAGTCAGAGAGAAGGCCTTAGACTCATTGAATATTGTGGCCAACGAACTCAGTGTAGAACAATTACTACAGAATTTTGTACCATTACTGGACAGATTGGCCAATGCAGATTGGTTTTCTTCCAAAGTCTCAGCATGTGGTATGTTTAAAGTCGTTATTGCAAGAATCAAAGATGACACTCTAAGAAAGAATTTACTGGCATTATACCTGCAAATGATACAAGATGAGACACCTATGGTTAGGAGGGCTGCAGCAAAACATCTCCCTGCCATAATTGACCAATTGAGACTCAATCCTGGTGTATCTTCAGCAGATGATTGGGAGTCTGTCTCTAATATGTTCCAAAAGGTAATTAATGACAACCAGGATTCTGTCAAAATTTTAGCACTTGATTCCTTGATTGCTATCCTTAAGTTTTTTACCTCTAAGAATGACAAATCTCACTCTAAAGACTTGTTGAACCAGGCAATTAAATTATCCAAGGATGAATCCTGGAGGGTTAGGTACATGGTGGCTGAGAAATACGTTCAATTAGCAGAAGAAGTATCCAAATCTGGCGAGGATCTGTTAAATGAATTAATAGAACCGTTTTTGAATCTATGCAAAGATAATGAGAGCGATGTGAGAAAAGCAATTGCTGAGAATTTTGCGGACTATTGCAAATACGTGAAGAAAGACTACTCCTTGTATGAACAAAAGCTGTTCCCAGCCATGTATCAACTAAGCTGTGATGAAATTGATGTAGTACGTGCAGCACTTGCAAGTACGATAACAAATATATCTCCTTTACTTGTAAAAGAAAGCATTACTGAAGAGTTCATTCCAATTATATTGAATATACTAAAAGATAACTCATCTGACGTACGCTTGAACATCATTGCAGGATTAAAACACCTGAATGATGTGGTACCAATAAATGTGCTTTCCGAGTCATTGCTTCCAGCTATCAATGAGCTCGCAAAAGACATGAACTGGAGGGTGAGAATGGCAGTCGTTGAATATTTACCCGTTCTTGCAAAACAATTAGGCCTAAAGTTTTTTAACGAACAACTAATAGATTTGTGTATGAGCTTATTATGGGATCCAGTCTATGCTGTTCGTAACTCAACGGTGACAATACTCAACAAATTGACTACTATTTTTGGTTCGGACTGGTGCCGAGATGAGGTCATCTCAAAGTTGCTGGAACTTGATTCCCAACTGCTTCAAAATTTTATCTATAGATTCACATTATTATCAGCGTTGAAGGAATTATCGGGATCAGTCGACTCAGATGTTACAATCGAAAAAATTTTGCCATTTATAACAAAACTAGCTAACGATGAGGTACCCAATATCAAATTCAACGTTGCCAAAGCATATTATTCTATAAGCAAGAACCTTGCTATGAAGAAGGAGAAAAACTTAACGGTCATTATGAAAGATACAATCATTCCATCCTTAGAAAAACTCTGTCAAGATGATGACGTAGACGTCAAATATTTTGCCAATGAGAATTTACAAAAATGTGAGGTGATTACAAAATCAATATAATACAATTACAGTGCTTTTTCTTTCCCCTTTACTGATAAATAAATAGGAAAGCTTGAACTACCAAAGGCCATAAATAACCAATATACTTCAGAGCGTAAAGGAATATTCCTTAATTTGAAATTATAAAAATGACATCATCAAATAGAAGACATTGTCATTTGTGCACTCTAAATACTATCTTATTAATATTGATATAACTTTTCGGATCAATACCTGATAGTATTTCCCAGAAAGACGTTCTTTTACATTTTTATAGCTAATAAATCAAGGTATTCTGTTATATTGTGTAATTTTAATAGTCATATTTTATATCGTTCCCAAGACTTCTTTCCTTAAGA
Source organism: Nakaseomyces uthaithaninus (assembly GCA_030564085.1). NCBI lineage: Eukaryota > Fungi > Ascomycota > Saccharomycetes > Saccharomycetales > Saccharomycetaceae > Nakaseomyces > Nakaseomyces uthaithaninus. Next base: position 21,152 of record JAJLUB010000115.1, on the reverse strand, counting down.
AAGGATTTATACATTTGAAAGTCACCTCTCGTTGTCTTTTCAAGCGTTTTGAATGCTTCATCAATATCAATTGGATTTTCCATGTGCGATGGAAGTTTACGATTTCGACCATTGCAAATATCATTGGCTAAACAGACATCGCACCTTTTTCCCCTAGCCATACATATAACCTGACCAAACCCAACCAGAACTGAGTTGATTTCATACCATAAACATTTCGGCAGCCAAGTTTGTAACTGTTTCCTAGTGTGGTCAGGAGTAGTACACTTTTTTGGATCCACCCATCTCCACATCTTACACAACCTATCAACATGGACATCAACACAAATACCATCCATCTTACCCCAGGCCCTTTGTAAAGCTAGATATGTCATTTTTGGTCCTACACCAGGTAATGTTAGCATATCTGCAACATTCGTGGGTACCTCAGAACCAAAATTGTCCCTTAGCAACCGTATACTTTTATATACATAAGTAGCTTTTCGTCTGTGAAACCCAACCGCTTTGATTAGCATATCAATGGTTGACTCTTCCAATTCTAACATGGATTCAAGTGTCATCCCATGCTGATCCCTGGAGTGTTTTAAACAATAGTTCATTATATTGAGCATTGCTTGTGCGGTTATCTCATCTTTTGTTTGAGATGACAGCATAACCGCTATTAACAGCTGAAATCGATAATTGCGAGGCAGTATGTCTTCTTTTCTTCTACCAGTGTGTTCTGCAATATATATGGGCATTAATGCACATCCAACTGAATCAACGGGTGTCTTGAGTCTTCCCCGAACTGATCGAACTCTATTATACAACGATATGAAATTCGGGGGTAACCTTATAATATCTTCTGGGGTGAGTCCCAGGGAAACTTCACTGAGGGGTGTGAGCCACCGATCTGGTTCTTCACTAGTGCGATCATCAATCCATTCAAAGAATGCATAGTTATCTAGGCTCTTTACCCATTCAATATCAACTTCGTCAATATAGTCTTTGTACTCCGTTGGCTGTTGCTGCGAGGCAGTAATGATTTGCTCATTCTCTTCTTTCTTGAAATATTTTGAGGTCACTGGACCATCTTCAACTTGAACCTCCAAGTATTTTCTATCACGTTTCCTACTCATTAATTCATTTTACAAATACCCTCAGTCGAAGCCAGAGCAATTGATTCCATTTGGCTTCCCTGTTTATCACTTTGCTTCAATCGCAAATAACGATTTACGCAACACTTTTTGAATCAGAACGCACATGGTTTACAAATAGAGCTTTGCGAACAGAGATTTTAAAAAAGACAGGCCAAGTTAGGATAATACAATCTACTGACAGTCTTTGAGATTTTTGTTGCACATATTTTTGAGAATTAAACTCACTAGTGTAAGTGAGTTGAAGTTAGCAATCCATCTTCCCGGAAGATTAGGTCGTTCTCTTCAATCGAAGAAAAATTTCTGAAGGTTACTTGAAGCTTTTAAGAATAGTTTGAAACAAGTGCACTCTCTTTGATAAGGATTTTTTATGATGTCTAGGAAATTTATTCCATTGTCATCTGCTATTGCACATAGCAAACCTACTAGACCAGTGTTCTCTCTTCTCAGCTACAACATGTTGTCGCCGTCATATATGTGGCCTCAGGTTTACACATACGTCCCAGATAAATACAAAGATTGGAAATACCGCCATAGTTTACTGGAGCAAGAACTGCTGAGTAAGTACAAAGCAGATATCATGTGTTTACAAGAATTGACATCTGATGACTACTCTGGATTCTGGAAGAAAACATTGAAAGATCAGATGAATTATGGTTCCAAATTCATTGCAAAGACCCCGCCAAAATACTGGACAAAGTCCCCTGATATGATGGATGGTGTCGGTATATTTTATAATCTGGATAAATTTGATTTTATATCATGGTCTGGAATTTATCTAAATCAACTTTTAGGTATGTTCACTAATGCCGAATTAGATTACTTGAAAAGTCGGGAAATTAGCCTAACTGATGGTGCTGGAAATCAAACAGGTAAAGACAATTTACTACAAGTATTGAAAAACAAGAACCAGGTAGCATTATTTGTATCTCTTAAGCACAAAGAGACTGGTAATGTCTTTGTTGTCATCAACACACATCTATATTGGAAATATGATGAAGTAAAATTGACCCAATGCATGATCATTATGAGAGAGCTAGCACGGATTATTGAGAAACATTTGGTTGGTCTTGAAAATGTAACAGATGACAAAATTAAGATTCTATTTACTGGTGACTTGAATTCCACAGCTGATTCTCTTGTTATCAACTTTCTGAAGGGACAAATAGTGAACCACGGCAACTTAAATGTAATCAATCCTATGAAACCATATCTTGAACATTGCGTTTATGATGACGTACCTCAGGGCGTTTTCACGCATACATGTTATTCTGGAAAGTTAAAAGGTATCTTTGACTATATTTGGTATCACGACACGGATTTCAAATTGAGAAGAATCTTATCCGGCCGTGAGGTCTCAGCAGAGCTTGATGCCAATAATGAATTTGGCTTACCAAATCAAAACCACCCTAGTGATCATATTCCATTACTTACAGAATTTGAAATTCTATAATCCCTTTATCAATTTTCTTTTGCATTTTATTATACTGGCATCATGAACTAGATAAGAAATAAAAACCGGAGATGAATTATTTGTCTATGCCTATTAAAACGCTATGCCCATAGGTCTCTAAATAACGACCCTAAAAATATTTGACCTACTACAATATATATTTGTATTTACTGGTTTACAGCAATGTCTAATCAACACTATATTCGATTTATCATCTTGTTCAGCACAAAACAAGAAAAATACATTACATTGCCATAGTGGAGATGCTTTCTTTTTGTTTCTTTAGTTCATGGGTTTGGAATATTGCTAAAAATGACAGATATGAATTACATTGCATACTTCATATTGAACAGACATTAAGTGCAATTGGATAAGTTGACCTATCTTTCACCATCAGCAATTATAGGAACACACATATACCATGTGTGTCAGAACATGATTTTCATTTCTGTTTGATTTCTCATTTTTTTTGCTGTGACTTTTTGAATGCCAATGATCTCTTAGTCACTCTACCAGTCTTAGATCTCTCCTTCTTCTTCTTTTTCAGCACTGATTTCCCACTAGTGGCATCCTTAGTTGCTCTCATACCCTCTACTGTCAATTCCTTTGCCAATTTAGCCCTCTCCGCTTTGTTCAATACCTTCTTAGCTCTACCAAGTTTTGTTTTCTGTCCTTCTGTTAGATATTTAGATTGTTGTCCCACTGGTATATTTTTCTTTATGTTTTTGCATCTAGTCACACGTAGTTTTCTCTTCTTCAGGTGTTCATTAACTGTTACCATTAACTTGTCATTTAGTAGTAATGCCTTATTCACACTTTGCAGTTCTTTGAATTGAACATATGCAAAACCTTTACCAACATTGGTCTTTGAGTCCCTGATAATTCTGACATACTCAATATCACCACAAGTACCAAAGTGGTTCCACAAGCTTTCTTCATCTTCTTCAAAATCCAGATTACCAACGAAAACCGACCTTTGTTTATCCTGAGCTGCAGGATGTGTAATTGAGTCGACCCTCAAATGACGGTTTTTGAAAATCTTACCATTCAGGGAAGATATTATTTTGCTTAGAAGTATTGACTTCTCCTTATAAACCACATATGCATTTATTGAAGATCTGGATTTATGCAGTTTTTGTTGAACGTAAGCTACCTTTCTTGGCAAGGCTTCATCGAAAGAAATCGATCTAAATCTAATACTTTCAATTGCTACCTTTTTTTCCTCATCGTCGTCCACTATACTGCTGAACAACTTTTGGAAATCCTTGTAAACTTTTTTAGAAGTAATAATTTCGTTAGATAGGTTTCCAACAAATATAGTTCTGCTAGCCTTTTCTACTTCATCTGCTTCATCTTTGCCCTTCTTGACTGGTTCAGCAGCACCTTCACTAACCTTCGTTTCTTTCTTAGTCTTGGCTTTGATCTTTTTTTCCTTCTTTGGTTGCTCTGCAAGTGCGTCCACCATTTCAACATCATCTTCGGATGAGGAAGCCTGCACTGTGGTGCTCTCTTTGACCTTGATCAATGTGCTAGTCTTCTCTAGCGGTCCAGTAGAGCTCTTGAACAGCTGACTGACTTTATCGTCGACAACAGCATTTTCTGGAAACAAGTTCATGATTACGGTGCTAAAACTGTCTCTTCTCAGTGGCTCTGAGTATTTCAATATCTGACTGTACAAATTAACTGTAAATAGTCAAGTCTAATCTACCTTCCCTATGTATGTGCGTTATTGTCAAGTAGTTGGTATGTGCGATGAGATGCGATGCGATGCGATGAGCTTGGAAAATTTTTCGCCAGCGCCCTGCGGAAATTTTTCACAGATGTAACTTGTCTGCAAGCCTTTCTATGGACGAGTGCAACTAAGCGAGTAGCTCCATAATATGGATAACATGTAGGGACTGCATATTGATATTGATGTTTTAATGGCCTACAGGGATCCATATATTTCCGCAATCGAGGAGAGATCAGCTACTATAGTGTTTATCACATTGTATTACCCAAAACGAACCAGCTAGATATCAAAATAGCGCGACAGGGTCCTAGCTAAACATGGCTGTTCGTTTGATTTCTTAATTATTTTTTTTAGAAGTTGTATTAATATTACTATAATAATATATATAATATGGAGGCAATAATAATGTAAGCGCTGTTTATTGTTGTGTTTTGGTTGTGATGTGATTTAATAGACATGAGATAATAATAGAAAAAAAAACCAATAGAAAGAAGAGTACCTAAATAGCTAAGCAGACGGTTATGAAAAGACAAGGAGTTTGCATGAACTGCAAGCCGCATTGACAATTCGAAAAATGAAACATGTTGTCCACTTTCCTTTATATGAAAACGCACAGAAAGACTACCTCAACCATTTTTTCAGTGGGGGAATGTAGTACTCTCAACACTTGCAGAGAAAACCAATAATGTAAACCTCGATTAAAAGGGAAACTTCTCATTTTCTATCCACATATTCCACTATTTCTATATCAAATTTCGCTGGCTTTTCAATATTCCTTCAATTAACTTATCTCAATGGGATGAAACGGGAGGTGGTGGCACCAGCTCTACCGTGTCTAACTGGGGTGTAAGTGATGGAGAATTCACCCAAGTAGTGGCCCAACATCTCAGGTCTGATTTCAACTTGGTTGAAGACCTTACCGTTGTAGATACCGACGACGGAACCGATCATTTCTGGGACAATGATCATGTTTCTCAAGTGGGTCTTGACAACAGCTGGCTTCTCGTTTTCTGGGCAGGCCAACTTGGCAGCTCTCAACTTCTTCATGAAACCGTTTGGCTTACCAGAGACACCACGAGAGAACTTTCTTCTGACTCTAGCTGGGGTCATTTGGACGAACTCCTCGGTGGACATCTCCAACAACTTCTCCAAGTCGACACCTCTGTAGGAGTGTGTCTTGAAAACTCTCTTCTTAGCACCGGTGGCTTGAGACATGATTATTTATCCTTGTTAGTGTGATAGGTTTCGTTAAGACTCTGAAAAAAACAACCGAACTTCAAAAGAAAGGCCTCTAATAATACACAATTCAATCAACTCTTCTTTTCTTGCTCCAGCACTTCCAAACTAACTACTACTTTTGCAAAGAAATTGACAAAAGTCTACTGTGCGTACGACGGACCAGGCCCAGCCCCGACAACGCAGCAGCTGAAAAAAAAAATTTTTTTCCAGCTGCAGCTGCTCTCGCATTGGCAATTTCACATTTGTGTGTGCTTTATTCCCTTCGACGAAGTATGGGTGTGACCAAAATCCAGATTTTTCTATTTTCTTGTCGCCCGAATCTATCGCTGCCCTCCACTCTCTGCAGCAGTTTCTTCGGTCTGTGTAGATACTTAAACACGGAACCGGTCACGCCCATCTGCCTACCTCCTCTCCTTCCCTTCCCCCCGCATCCACTAGCCATCGTCTTGGTCCCCAGCACTAGTGTTACCCTACCTCACTTTGGCCTGCGACCCCGTTCTTATGCTGATTGTCGCGTGCTCCACTGACCAGGGACGTGTGCTGCGGCATTGCTTAGTATCCCCCACCCACAGGTAACTGACATATCCAGCCGCGATATTTCCTAATTCGGAAGGTAGTGTTTTTTCTCAAGAGCCCGCCCCGCCCACCTCTAGTGTTTGTCCCACGTTTCGCTTTCTCATGTGGCCTGTATTCTTCTCGCAAGAAGGATGTACGGATGCTGTGGCCCCCTTCCAAAAAAAATTGATTTACGAATGCAGTCACAGAAAATATAAAGGAACCATTCAAGAAATGTGCTTGACCAAAAGTTACCCGTCCTGGGAGGCTTTTGCGAAAAACGTGACCGAGAGGAGGCAGAGGGTAACGCTCTCTCTCTCGCGCTGCACCACCTTGAACTGCTGCGGGCGAGGAGGCTGTGTTAGAGTGCCACGGTGGGGATGGAGAAGTCGGGGGGGCGTCGATAGTGTCCACGGCACGGGCGCAGCGGGAAGCGATAGAGCGAGACGGAAGGCTTAAGAACTGTGAGACCCTCCCAAGGACACATCGCAAGATTCGCTAATCCCCGTATATATGCTATGGTGGGCACTGGAGGGGAAACAAGTTTCCAGTCTACTCGAGCTGTTGATAATCAAGTACATTCTGAGCCAAGACAATACCTAGGCAACGACTATAGACATTGATGAAGCTGGGGCAAAGAGCACTAGTGTTCCTTATAGCAGTGCTGGTCACGTGCGGTAGCTTAGTTGATGCTGGGATGGACAGACGGACGTTGAAACCTCGCGATGGAGACAGTGTGGGGCTAGTGGCGAAGGAGGTGCCGCCACCTGGCCCTGTTGGCGGTGAGCTTGCTGGCAGATGGGACGGGGACGCCGGTAATGATGACTTCGTCGATAATGATGATAGTGTGATTGACCTACAGTGGATGGAAGACCATCTTGAGGATTCCCACGACTACAAGAAAGGCTACGGAATTGTTGAGAGGCGTTTCGATGCTTTGAATGCACTCAATGCCTGGGGATCGGCGCTCGAAGCTAGGGAGTTGTCAAACAGGTTGCTTCTTGGATGTCTTAGGAACAACCCGCCTGTGAAAAGACTGATTTGGGACAAGCACCCGTTGTACGTCTCTCAGATCTTCGATGTATATCTCAAGGATTTGCTTTCACAGTCCGACTCTAAGCTGAAGCAACCATTGCTGAAGAGATACCTGTCTATCCTAATTGAGCTGATCTCATACACCAGCCATTTCAACTTCGCGAAAGACTACAGAGACACGCTAGATCAAATATACGTTTCCAAAAACTCCCCGTCTGATATTTCCATAAAGGTGCTGGAATTGGTATCACTTCAGCCATCAAACTTGAAACAGTCTCCTGTGTGGGTTGACAGAATTGTGGATACATTGAACAATGCGGAAATTCACCTCGATGAACTGCACAAAAGATTCTTTTTCAATGCATTGCACAAATTGAAGGTTGAAGATAAGGAGTTCCAGTTGCCCAAAAATTTCCTGAATTGGTTGGCAAAGGAGACACAGCAGAGATCATTCAACTTGCAAAATGTAAAGGACAATGACGACAAACTAGCTGTCAGAGACATTGAGCAGGAGGAGTTTGACCAAAAGCTAATTGACAGTAGACATGTAGTGTTTGGGAACCCTATGGCCGCACGCATAAAGAGTAACGACTATTTAGATGAGTTATAGAAAATATAGTAATGTATTACCATCAAAATTGAACTCCAAGAGGAAAATAATTAAGACTATGAAAAGTACGAATACAAACAAAAAAAATTCTGACCCGTTCATATAAAATAAAAATATTAGTTATTAATTGTTGTTTTTTTTCATGTCGTTTATTCATTATATCACAGGTATTTTTGTATATACAACTATAGTGAGCGATGCATCTGTATATTCATCAAGGGAGAAAGCAACTCGATGTTAGAATGTATTATAGGAACTAATTTGCTGTTACTTCATCTAGAAAAGAAGCATCGTTAGCTAGTCTCTTCCTAAATTTATCCCACCAGCCATCAAATCTTTTTATTGAAACATTTCCATTGTCATCAAGAAAACCAGTCAAGTAGTTATATGCATGTTGTACAATTTTCCCAGCTAGTTCCTGTGTCAGCATAGGATACATCTTTGCCAATTGTCCGACTGTACTAACACTTCCGGTCATATTCCCACGGGCCAACACTAATGAGTTGGAGTTTCTATTATTTTGTTGCTCTTGTTTCCACATCTCTATCTTGGCCATACCTTCGTTCCGTGGCTCTATGGATATACCTATAATTAACTCAGAAATATTGTGATTCATGTTGTTCATTTGGTCAGGAACCGTAGTATCATCATCCCCCATGTCGATTTCCCCCAGGTCGTCATTATTACCATATCCCAACTTACTATTAGGTAGCTTTACTTTGAATATGGCACTTGGCTTTTCGTTACTCAAATACCCAAACATTCTGAAGTCCTCAGCTGGTCCCAGTTTGAAGTATACCGTTGCAATAAAATCTAAAGGGAATGTGACATTCGGAAGAATGAATAATGATATATGGGAGTAGTTTTTAGGCTTAGTAGAACTCAACACTATGGTATGTTGTAATCCATTGGAGTTAGGCACCTCCTCAGACATTTGTAACGGATTTCCAGAAGCAATTGCTGCAAACATTCTATTAAGGAAGTATTAATGTGATGCCTTTCTGTTAGTCAGATCTGAAGTTTTATGGGTATCTCAGCTCAGCACCAATATACAACAGTGTCTTTTCTGTATGATCTCGGTTTAGCAACACAGTATCTGCAATCTCTCTGCATCTCTGAATCACATACCAAGTTTCGTTCTTAATGGCTCATCTCTTCTTATATTGTTTAATAAATTTTGAATAGGCGGAGGGGGGGCCGCTTGGTGAACAATCGCAACTAAAATCTCGCAGACCCTTTCAGTGGAAAGCAGTTGTCTGCGGGATTTCTCTCGCGTGGTTTCTCGGAGCTTCGAGAATATTCATTGTTAAAGAATGCGTTAGTCACATGATTTCTAGTAGATATATGAGATAAATACAAGATGCTGTTATTGTAACAATATTTACAAGTGTTTGATGGCTCTCTCTATCCGATTGAGAGATTCCTGGCAGCCCAAGACCTTCAGAAGTACAGGTACAGAGGCGCCAGGGTGGGACCCAGCTAGTGCATACCGTAAGGTCTGGAATACGGTCTTTTTAGATGTTCCTGATGATAAACGATCCACCAGGTCTTTAGGCTTAATCCAGGCGGATTGCTCCAAAATTTCTTGGGCTTTCACAAGTATTTCCTTGGTTTCGCTGGCATTGTGCAAATTGAGAAATTCAGACACATGAGGACTGTTCGTTGAAAGGTCTGGATTTTCAAAAAAATAATAAAAAACATCCAAAAATTGATTCATATTGCTGAGGGCTTTTGAATTCTCATTTAATATTGTGGTTACCTTAGATTCAATATCATCTAATTTTCCGTATTTTGATTTTAATTTAGTTACCAAATCATCTTTGATTTCATCCACATACTGAGGGTCTTTTAATTTTTCTTGTAGGAAATGCTTGTTGAAGAACAACAACTTTTTCATATCAACTTTGGCATTTCCTTTTGTCAAACCGTCAATATTGAAAATCTTAATAAGTTCATCCTTTTGGAAGCACTCATGATTCTTTGATGCTAACTCTCGAGGTGGTGACCACCCAAAAAGAGCACTGAAGTTCACCAATGACTCTGGTAGAATGCCTTGAGACTTTAAGCTAATAACTGACATGTCCCCTTTTCTTTTGCTTAATTTTTTATCACCAACTGTAGTTAGCAAAGGCAGATGTATAAACTTAGGCGCCTTCCATCCAAAAGCCTCGTATAATGCAATATGCTTGGGTGTAGAAGGCAACCATTCTTCTCCTCTGATAACATGTGTTATGTTCATGAGATGATCATCAATTACATTAGCAAGGTGATATGTGGGGAAATTATCTGATTTCATCAAAATAGGATCATCATACCTAATATCGGAAGGATTTTGCTGGGGCTGCAAATTTATGTTTCCATGTAGTAGATCTTCAAAAGGAGGGTACGTTTTTGGAGCTTTAAATCGAATAGTAAACGGAATCTGGGCATTGAGATTTTCTTCAATTTTCTTCTCACTCAGTTTTTCACAACATCTATCATAGCTAACATTTGTAGGTGGTACAAGCTTCATTGCCGATTCTCGTAGACTTTCTAAACGGTCTTTTGTGCAGAAACATCTGTAGGCCTTCTTCTGTTCCAGTAGATGTTGCACATATTTTCTATAGATTTCTGTCCTCTCACTTTGTAAGAATGGACCCTCGTCCCAATCTAATCCACACCACTTTAAAGATTCATATATATTCTTTTCTGCACCATCAATTAATCTGGTTCTGTCTGTGTCCTCAACTCTCAATATGAATTTACCACCTGTATTTTTAGCTAGCAAGTAATTGTACAATGCAGTTCGTAGTGATCCTAAATGTAGCATACCTGTAGGTGAAGGGGCAAATCGTGTTATTGCTGGCTGCTTGGGGTGGATGCATTGTTTCTCAGTAGCTAGTAAACTGGTTTTTTTTAAAAGATTGTTCTTGCTAGTCTTACTCAAAATTCTGGAGGATAATGTGCCAGAGAAGCGCTTCATCAATGACATTAGCCCAAAAAGCATATAAATGTCTGATTTATTTCAAAATAATTACACATATCAGTTAACCATGATTTTGCTTTTGCTTTGTTTCACATTCTAATCTCATTTACTGATGAACATGTTGACTTTTGAATTGTTTGAATTTTCTTTTTCGCACATGATGTCGATGAGTCCATTTGTATGCATGATGACAATCATAAATATGCACAGTCCCGAACTCTATTTCATTATGAAAATACGTAAAAAAGTAAAATAAATCTATAATTAATCTATATCATAATTGGAAGACTCGCCTAAATGTATGACATCCGAATCTTTCATTGGATTTGGTAAATAAGAACCGGCCATGACACAGTGTATTCTCATCTTTTCATGATAATTCAAGTCAGTAAGCAGTTTTGGTGTTATTAGGAAGTACTGCGATGTACCCTCTTCGCAGGCTTTAAGAACCATAGCTTTGTGAACTAAACGTTCAAAGTTCGTATCCATTCCTTGATTGATTTCATCAACAACTCTAAAGGGTGCTTGCGTGAATTTTTGCAGCGCAATCATGTAAAGAATAGTTGATACTGCACGTTCACCTCCAGATTGTGTATGGCTGTCCAAACTTGTTAATTTACCTTCATCTCTGAACTGGACCATAATCTCCAATTTCCAATCACTGAACAGTTTGGATTTCTTATTCAGGATAACACCACCTGCAGTCCCAACATCCTTGAAAAGTTCAGAAAAGTTCATACCAATGCCTCTCACAATTTCCTCCAATTTAGGTTCGATTGACTTTTGAGTACTCTGTATTTCTTTCCTAATTTCTGAGCATCTCTTATTTTGTTCAGGTAGATTTTCTTCTAACTCTTTTATCTGACTTTTTACCTGTTCAAGTAAGGCAACAGCTGATCTATCATGGTTCAGTAACTGTATCTTTGATTCTAAACGACTGACTAGCTCTGATACGTATTCTAAGTCAAAATTTCCGTCTTGTTTGTATTTCTCTGCAATATCGTTTAGTTCATCCTTCATTTTTTGATCATACTTCTCAATCTCTGCTCTCCATTGTCTATATTCTTCAGTATCCCTCAAGCTCTTGTATGTTGCTTTTAGCTCCTCGTATGTATTCCTAAGGTCAATTTTTTTCTCTTCAAATGACTTTATAATGTCTTTGAGTATTGCCGCTTTGTTATCTTCTTGAAAACTTTCCATTTTCAATCTCATTAATTGGGAATGTAATATTTGAAGTTCTTTCGAAATGTCACTTAATTTTTGAGTCTGTTCAATTTCTAATACGAGCGCTTGGCCTAACTTATTTTTGACTTGTTCAATCTTTGGGGCTGTATCCTTTTTTATGTCTTTTTTTAATTCCTCCAGTCTTTCCGTTTCCAGTCTTAATGTTTCTTCCAATCTGGACTTTCGTTTTATTAAGCTATTCAAAATATGACTTTCCTTATTTATCTCCTTCATTTCAGCTGCTAATTCGTTTAGTTTCATTTTTAACTGTGCTTTACTATCTGATTCCGAGTTCATATTATTTCGAATGTTTTCTAACTGCCTGTTAAGTTCTTTGATCTTATTTTCAATTCTACTTTTTTCTTCTGTGCTAATAATATAGCCTTGATATAAGTTTGTTGGTTTTATTATCACTTCCACGGAATAAAACTGATGGGTGGCAGTGGAATATCTTATATTGAGCATGCTATTTCCGTGGATTATCTTTCTAAAAAGTGGTTGATTCCCTGAAGAAGCTGTTGTTAATCTATCCAATTGTTCAGCATTAAATGATTTCCGAGATACAGGAATTTGATCTATTCCTTGAAATTCACATAACATCTGTATTACATTCTTGTCGCCCGTAATGAAATCGGATAAATAACCTTCGAATCCCAACTTTTTCAACTCTTCTTTCGGCATGATTTGTTTGTTCGTCTTTCCTGTTAGCTGCCTTGTATTAGCGGTGAATTTTTTTAGGAGGTCGCTACCATAGGTACTATAAGCTGTCCCATCCAGTAACGTAAATGCTTTACTCGTGTTATAGTCAATGCATTGAGCAACATATGGTGCAAAATCTTTATGCACCACTGAAATTGTCAAAACTGGGGGTTCTAACACTGATTGTTGCGCATTTGGTTGGGAACGAATATACATAACTGCTTTTTTTAGTTCTCGGTCATTCAAATAGTCCAATAAATGAATATTATCAGTACTATGCATCGATGAGTTATTATCCGCTATCTGTTTTTGTATCAAGTTTGAATTATGGTTCAGCGATGATAATTTCATGTCAATGTCATCAATTTTACTGTTTAAAGAGCTCTCATATTCAATTGATTTAGTTCTCTTTCTTTCAAGTTCTTTGATCGTATTTGGATCAGGAGTTTCTAGTGATTCGATTTTATCTCTAATCTGCACTATTTCTTCGTTTTTCAGGACTATCTTTTCTTTCAATTTTATTGACCTGCTTGCGTAGTAATCAATTTGAAGCTTTCTTTTCTCTACGTCTTCACGGATGTCATCTAATTCACTATTCGCAACTTGGATCGATCTTATTTTATTCGTCCTCTGAATATTAAGAGCTCTAATCTTTTCTTGCAATTGTTTAGTAACATCTTCAACATTTTTCAACAATGCATTATATGGTTGACGTTCATCCTGGAATTTTTGATATGATCGACGAGCTTCCTCTACCTTCTGTTTATAAGAAGTCAGTTTTTCCCTATGGTTTTGAATTTTTAAATAGGGTAAAAGTTTTCTATGTACCTCCAATTCATCAAGAGATTTCTGATATTCATTGATCAGTCTCACCTCTTCATGATAATTCTGTTCTTCACTTTTCAGTTTGTTCAAATTCTCAGTATTACTTTGAATTTCTCTGGTCAAGTTTATTTCGCTGACCTGCAGCTGTTTGAGATCCTCTAATTGTTGTAAAAGTGTATGGTCAATTGATCTGATTGTCTCTTCTAGTAATTTTTCAGGTTTAAGTTTTGCAAACTCCTCTACTCTTTCCTGAGATAGAAACTGGCAGAGGTTATCCAATTGTATGTTGAATCTTTTGATGAGAGAGCGTACGTTTGTCTCTGATATCGGAAAGTCATTGACCATATATTCTTGTTTCCTTCTTTTTTCCAATGTTCTACCAACTTTAATACGCTTTTCAAGCACTCTAGTTATCTTCAATAAACCTTTTGATTTCGATCTTCTTCGTATGTTTTCAAAACCATTTCCAATAAATTGTAAATTTATCTGATCATCATCTTTAAGGTATATGTTAATGGTTGACGTTTCACATCCATTTTTGATGAAATCCTCGACTTGTTTGCTCCTTCCAATGTATTCAGGTTTTCCTGCAAGACCAAGACAAACTGCACACACAAACGTGGACTTACCAGATCCGTTGGGACCAATAATCATGTTCAAAGAAGGTGATAGACTAAATTCTGTGTAGTTGTAAGTCACGAAGTTTTCCAGGGTCATTCTCACGATGCTTCCTGGTTTGAAATTCTCATAGTTTACAGCCTTGAGCTTGAGTTTCTTTCTTGATGGTTGATCATCATCTATAGTCTCTAAGTAGGATGCCAGATTGATGGTTTCCATTTGTGTGAAAAGCAATATGTAGATTCAGTAATGTTACAATATGTTGACTTAGAAAAAATGCACACTCAATAATCGAGGGAAGACTATAAATACATGAGAAAGATGGAAAATCTCGGCCAATTCCTTGAAACCTTTATCAAACAAGTCCACTTTTCTTGAACGGTTTACTATCAGGAAGCGTGCAAGTTCTCTCCCTCTTATTTATGTACAACCTCTTTTGTATTGATCGCTTAGCTAGTAAGCTTTCAGAAAGCATTCCGGAAAAGAAATTGTCAGATAATTGACCTCCATATCAAGTGAAAATACAAATAAAATACAGCTCTATAAAAAAATTTAACTTTTACGAAGAAACTGATATATAAGAAAGGTCGTACATTTTTCTTGGTCTTTTATTATTGATAATTCAGTGTAGCGGTTCTGATAAGGTATAATCTGTAAATTTTCGATCATTGATGATCTGACACTGACCAAAGAATTGGACAGCGCTTGGCTACCTATTTCATCATTTAAAAATAATAAAAAGATCACAACTGAGATATTGGTAACGAAATGATGCACAATAACCCTTCTTTGATCAACTTCTTGGAATGAACTTTCCAAGACAACTCCTACTGGAGTTGATCGGATTTCATTTGGGGTTAACAAAGACTATCTCTACAGTTTCGTCCCATCTGTGCTTGTTTGAGTAGTAATTGAAACGATGTGGTGACTTATCTTTTTAGTTCTGAATATATCATCCTCAAAGAAAGAAGAAAGTAGGATTACAATGGTGATCGGTTGAAATAAAAATTTTGTTACCTGAAGAACCACACGCATATGTAATAAGTTACGATAAACTCATTCTAGGGCTTATCAATGATTGCTACATGTTAAATTTCTAATGCAGGTATCTACTGCAATTGGCATTACGTCAAGTCAATTTATCTGTTTAGAAAAAAAAATTACGTTCTTACTTATCAAATATGTTTTCTGATCATTCCTTTTTGTCAGTTTGATATTTAGAAGATTTGAAAATAAATCTTACCATATTCATTTCTATAAATATTGCTAAACATGATGCGATTATTATTTGAGGAATTTGCGAATATTTAAACATTTGTGGTTGTAGTTCGAGCATTGGAACATATTACGTCATACCATTGGACTGTTAGCAGATAATAGCATGAAAAAAAAAAAAATGAAATATAGCTTTCTTTAAAAGTGGAGAGAGTGTTTTCGATTGCAGCTGTTTATTTTTAGTGTAACTTTCCTTGATAAAAATTGATGACATCATCCCATTTTCTGTTCACTGCTAATCTCTTTTGTCTTATACTTTCTAAATCACTTGCTGAACACCATCCACTTTCCATGAATTGCTTTTCGAGTTTTTCAAAGGTGCTGTCTTCTAATATTCGTTGTTGATGCAAAAACTTGACATAGTCTTTAATCTCCATAGTTTGAATATTATCATTCGATAGTTGAACATCATCAGAGCCGTGTTGCTTACTCTGTCTGCTCGTTGTAGAGGTAGATATTGGTGTGCTATTTTCACTAGAACCCTTTGGGAAGCTGGAAGATTCGAGGCAGAAAACTTTAGAGCATTGTGTATCAATTTTATTGACTTTCATGTTCATGTCAAGGGAATTATTATCGGTTACATTAATTACTGGAATATTTGACTTCCAAATATCCATGTTGACAGCAATCTTTCTATAATCTGATTCATCGCTATTCAATTTCATGAAACTGAAATAGTCATTGTTATGATCATCTGATGGATATCTTATGCGCTGCTCTGTGTGCTTGTAATCATTACCCATATACAATACCGAGCTATCAGAATTTTGTCCATTACTATCTTGCCTGTTATTATGTAAGTCGAACCCTTGAATATCTTTATTTGAGATTGGTTGATGAGAAAAATCATTGCTGTGACGTGAGGAAAGGTCATCCATAGAAACTTTTGAGGACAATCTATGTACAGAACCATTAGAACTCATAATGCGAGTCAAGCCTCGTTTCATGCGGTGACTGAAAGAAGATGTTCGCATTATTGGCGTGGAAACATTTCTATTTCCAGTTTGTTGATCTTTTGTTGCATCTAAAAACAGGCTCGAACTGCTTAATTGTCTACCTAATGCTGACCTGATATAGGGTTTTTTATCAATGGATGTAACTGGGGTAGGCAGTGGTGATATAGGTGAGCTACCTGTCTGTGGAAGAGAGCAGGAACTGTCATTACCCTTCAATGATGCTTTTCTCATTATGGCACTAGAGGCCCTTCTTAAAAATGGGGGTTTTTTCATCGTCTTTGATTGAATAGGAGTGCCGTTACTGGTTGTAACTGCTAGCCCTAAGGGAGGTAGCTCAGATGCATTAGATCTGAAAGTTTGTGAAGATGATCTATTCCTTGAACCCGATTTCACTGATGCTGATCTTGATACAGAATTCAATCCTGCATTCACAGCAGGTAAATTGTATAGTTGGGCTTCCAATTTGGATATATTAGTTGCATCTGTATTTGATGTATTTTTCTGACTCTGGTATCGTTTCAGAGAAGATTTTCTTTCGGAAATAACATTTTTAATTGTATTTTCTGATTCATTGTCGACCGTAAAAGTATTTACAGAATTAGAAGTCGACGTGCTCCTTCTCGGTCTGAGATCCATAATAGGCCTGTTGGACATTGAGGGTCGTGTCGGTTCAATATTTGCTAAATTTGATTGCACTGAGGAATTTGAAGTTCTGGTTGCTATTCGGCTAACTGGTATCAAATCAGGATGTAAGGGTTTCGTATGTGAGGTTAGCATGGTATTTATACTTGACTTTGAGTTATTCTGTTCAACATTTTGGGTGAGCAAAGAATTTGAGAATTTTTTCTTGAGAGATACTTTGGGACTTACAATTTTGGGAGATGGTGGCACACTGATGTTTCCTTCATGATTAATTTGTGGTGATGAAGTTTTACCCAGGGAAGAAGATGAATTGGGTATCTCTAGGGCCTTTGACAGATCGAACGAGGTATTTTGTTCGCCGATCATGAATGGGATGTCACTTGTTGAATTATCATGATTCCTGTCTAGTGCGTAATCCATGGCATTTGATAAAACAGTCAACTCATCGCTGTTGGAGATCATTTCTTCAAGTGCCATCTTGCTATTCCTCATGTCTCTCAAGGCACTGGGTGCAGCTATTGGAGACAAGGGTGTAGAGGATCTAAATGAAGACGATCTATGACGCGATGCGGATGATCGTACAGGGGATTGTGGTGATTGTAATCCCTGGAGAACTTCAGGACTGACTGAAATGATTTCTTCAAGGGGGTTGGATCCTGGGTTGTGAACGTGAGACATTTGTTGTTCCAGTTCCTGAAGTGAAGTAGCTGTTTCAAAATTTTCTCTCTGTTGCGACCTAATCACATCAAAAGATAAGTCGTTGTTGGGTAATGGGGGCAGAAGGGACAGCTCATCAAAGCTATTGGTTAATGCATTCATTTCTGTCTTGCTGTCATCACCAGCTAGGATATCTTCTGTGCTTCCCAAGGACACCTCTGGCATCTCGTCTTCCATCTCCTCTTTGAGCTCTAAGCTAATCATATTATTTTCATTAGAGATCTGGTTGTCCTGTTGTTGTACTTCGGAATGTGCCATTATTTCTTCAGGAAGAAACTGATCAGTAGTGTCCCTGTTCCCTACATATAAGTCTGCTTGATGGATGACCGAAGTCTCATTTTCTTCTCTTTCCTCTTCGATATCGTGAAGGTGGGAGTTGGTGGCCACAGTTGCTCCAGAAGCTGGGCTGCTTGTCGCAGCAGGGACCTCGCCTTTATTCGTCGTGTAGTTGGCAGATTGAACACTCATCTGTTGTTTTCTAATTTATCTTCTATCTCAGTTTGTAACATATATTCTATCTCCTTTACTATTTTGTTCTTGTAATTCCTGTAATCTCAGCCTAACGAGAAATCTGCTGCTTTACCATCCAATCCTATATTGAATCTTCTATTCTTTTATTAACCTTCTCAATAAAACAGGTGCGGATCACTTCTCAAGAATGCGTTGTAGTGGATCTCCCTCAGCGTTTCTACCCTTTTCCAATTTTTCTTCGGTTTTATAATAATCGTCTCAGGTCTCTCACCCAATAATACATCCAATACACGGTTCCTTATTATACAGAATAGCAGGATGTGTCCAATGGCAAAGATGGGAGCGGGTACACGAAGAAAGTGGCAAAAGCTATAAAAAAAAAGCTTGGTCTGCGATTCACCACGTCTATTAGTATTTGTGGTTAGAAAGAGTACACACTCACTTGCCGTATGCGCTAGAGCAGATCTCAATACGTCAAATATAGCGCCAGGCCCCCCACCCCGTCTTGACTTCAAAGCTCATCGATTTAAATTTTTCAAATTAAAAAAAAAAAAAATTTTCTGTCCTCGAGTAAGAATCCGTGCAGCGCCTTCTGTGCCTGCATCGCAAAGACATATGCTCAACAGGAATGTCAAATATAATGGAGATGGCATTGCTGTATTGGCCTCTAGCAACAAGCTGGTGGCTATAACTAAGATGTGCATGCTATATACTAGTTATATTCCTTTCGAGGAATAGTGTACAAAAAGAGAAAAGGGGGAAAATGGGGGAGGGGAGATGAGGAGATATTCTTATATGTTAAAAGTCATGTACTTAGGGATTATGAAGGCACACTAGGCAGTGATTCATTGTTGGGTTTTGCCCTTCCTGCGTTCCTGTTCCTGCTGCTTCTCTTGTTCTATGTCGTCGACGTACTTTGCTATTTCTTCGTTTGTGAGAGCTCTGATCTGGTTGTTAGGCTCTACGACGGTGACTTCGATATTCTTTGCGCCTGTCTGGACCACTTCCAGCAGTGCCTTCACGGTCAGTCTTATGCACTCGTCTCTATCGCTGGGGGGCTCCTCTCTGTTGTAGTTTTTCTCCAGGAACTCTCTCACGGTCTTGCTGTTTCTGCCTATCGCCTGCGCGCACCACGAGGAGTAGATGCCACTGGGCTCTGTCTGGTAGAGTCTGGGGGACTCCGTGTCTCTGGGGTCGAACCCGGCGATCAGCGTGGAGACACCGAACGGTCTCACACCACCGGACTGTGTGTAGCGCTGCTGGACGCCGGCCACGTAGCGCGCCATGTACTCGACGGTGACGGGGTCCTCCAGCGTCAGTCTGTGGCTCTGCGCCTCGACCCGCGCCATGTTGATCAGGATACGCGAGTCCGCGTTCAGCCCGGCAAACGAGAGAACCAGGTGTGAGTCGATTGGGAGCACCTTGGAGGCGATGACCCTCGTGTCCTGCAGTTTCAGAGTCGAACGGCGCTCGCAGCCCAGCACGACACAGTTCTTCCCCTTCAAGCCGACGGCGCAGGTCCCTCGCTTCACGGCCTCCAGCGCATACTCGACCTGGAAAATGTGCCCGTCTGGGGAGAAAATGGATAACGCTCTATCGTAACCACTCATTTATTATTTCTAAAAAAACCGTTTCTCGACAAACGACCAGTATTGTTATAAAAGGAAACTCGAAAAGGACAACCTTGCAAGCGTACAGTTTCTGTTAATCTCTCTCGCCCTGTCAATTGAGTATCAAGTCAAATTCTATCGTCTACTGAGGACATTTTATTAATTGCATATTGAAGGTTGCAACGTTTTCCCTTCAAGACTGCTTCCCCTCTAACAGTCCATAACGCACTAAGGCAGGAAGCTCTCCACAGCTCAATGGAGGGGGGGGGCAGCAGTGGCAACAATCGCCACTGAAAACTCTTACCCGGCTTGGAAAACACTAGGTACTTATATACGCCACTACCATGTGGTTATTACGTACTGTATTATATCTTTATCTACGTATTGTCATCTCCCAATTTCGTGCTTGGTGGTATACCAAATGCTGGGCGGTGGAAGCACCCACGAACGCCACGAGGGGCGTGCACGCGTTTGTGTGGTATGGCGGCAGCAGACAAGCGATGAGGAAGGGGGGGCGTGTCGTTTGGTGTGCGGGCGGGTTTCTGGCGTGCACTCGTGGCTATGCGGATTTGTCTGCGTGCTGCTCCCGTTGAGCGGGGCAGGTACCGTCTGGCCGTGTCTTTTTTGTGGTGGCTTATTAGGTGTTTTGCACAGAACGGGCAGGTGCGCTCTGCTTTTGTTTCTGCGTGAGCTACATCGAGGACTAAGAAGCTTACTTTTCCGATGTTGGGTAGAGAGGCGAGTGTGCTGTCTACGTCGTCGTCGTCGAGCGAGAGCCGGGAGAGCCGGGAGAGCCGGGGGAGTCCGCACGCGGAGGAGTGCGACGCGCTGGTGGGCAGCGGGACCCTGTCCACGATCGCGCGCTACGTCGCGGGGTGCTCCATCAACCTGCTGCTGCCCTTCCTGAACGGGCTGATGCTGGGGTTCGGGGAGCTGGTGGCGCACGAGGTCTGCTGGCGCTACAGGTGGTTCTACCACGGGAGCAGCAGCGCGCACAAGGTGTTCCCCGCGTCGCGGAAGGTGGAGCAGCAGCAGCAGGAGATCAAGCCGCGGTCGCGGCTTGGGCTGGACCGTGTCACGGAGCGCTGGGACCAGATGAAGAGCAAGTTCTTGTGAGTTCGCCCTCCGCGGCACCTTCCCGAGGTACAACGAAGCCATTATTTTCGCGCGCGACTCTCTCTCTCTCTGACGCGCCGCAAGGGCAGTCACACGGCCCAAAGTAACACATGTCCGGCGTGACACACAGATGGCGGATAGCTAAATAACACCAGAGTAGTATATAGGATATAGAAGTAACACAGCACTAAGTACTTGTCTACGTTGGGAGTCTGGGTATGGTTCACGCCTGCACGTGACTCAAGAGTGATGTGTCCCGGTCCGTAGCCAACGG
>JAJLUB010000114.1:0-39461 GCA_030564085.1 Nakaseomyces uthaithaninus | reverse complement strand
CCAGCACAGTCACCGTCACCAAGCCGGACACTACGGAGACAGACGTCATCTCGTACTTCCCTACAGTTGGCAGCGATGGCAAGACACACACTGGTACCACGACCTACACGCTGAGTGACACTGAGACGTTCTCCCAGCCACCGGCCAGCACAGTCACCGTCACCAAGCCGGACACTACGGAGACAGACGTCATCTCGTATTTCCCTACAGTTGGCAGCGACGGCAAGACCCACACCGGCACCACAACCTACACCCTGACCGGCGACTTCTCCCAGCCATCAGCTTACACCACCACCGTGACGAACGGCGACGCTGTCGAAACCGACCTCGTCTCCTTCTTCCCAACTGTCGGCAGCGACGGCAAGACCCACACCGGCACCACAACCTACACCATTGGCAGCGTAAGTTCAGCGAACAGTGCATACTCTCAACCAAGTGTGTTTACCACAACTGTGACTTCTGGAACAGTGACACAAACAGTCGTTGTCTCGTGCTCACCAGTGGTTGGTTCAGATGGGAAGACACATACTGCTACCACAACGTCCACGATCAAGACCGCTTCTGCAACCGCTACATCAAGCGGTCACAATAGTTCAGGTTCTTCCAGTGGAAATACCAATTCTGGCTCTTCCAACTCTGGTTCCAACGCTGGTTCCAACTTTGGTTCCAACTCTGGTTCCTCCAACTCTGGTTCCTCCAACTCTGGTTCTTCCAATTCCGGCTCCAACTCTGGTTCTTCCAACACCAAGCCATCTGCAGCTGCTGGTACCTCCAACTCTGGCTCTTCCAACTCTGGCTCAACCAACGCTAAGCCATCTGCCGCTGCTGGTACCTCCAACTCTGGTTCAAACTCCGGTTCTTCCAACGCTGGTTCTTCCAACGCTAAGCCATCTTCGGGTGTTAATTCTTCCAACTCTGGTGCTTCTAACTCTGGTTCCAACTCTGGTTCCTCCAACTCTGGTTCCTCCAACTCTGGCTCCAACTCTGGCTCCTCCAACTCTGGCTCTTCCAACGCCAAACCATCTGCAGCTGGTGGTACCTCCAACTCAAACTCAAACCCCGGTGTCCAGCAGCAGGTAGCCTCTGCCAGCACCGCATCTTCGCACCCCACCGTGACCAGCTTGCAGTATCAAGCAGGCAGCTCCACAATAATCGCAAGTGGGTGGTTGCTTGCTGTGGCCTTCATTGTGTCACTTTTCTAATCTTATAAGTTTGACTAGATACCCCTTTCTTTGCACCTTTCATTAGTGTTTTTCTTCATTTCATCACTTTGATTGCATGCCAATGTATGATTTTTGGATTTAAAGTATACTCATTATGAGTTATAGAAAATAATTTAAACTTTGTGGAATCAAACAGGGGTCTAACAAAGTAAATCAAAGCAACCTCTGAAAACTCAATATTGTAATACAGAAGGAAACATAACATGCAAGGGCCAAGAAATTTGTTTTTATTGGTTCTTATAGAATAATATATGCTTGTAATAATCATGACTTATGAACCTTCATATTATCTATTCTCTAAATCAAATATCTTAATTACTACCATTATTTTTTTTCCAATTGCAGTTTAAGTAGGAGTTATTTCTTGAACTGAAAAATCGCACAAGGCATCTAAAAACATGACGTAGTCCGAGAAGGGGTGGAAGGTCGATGAAGAAAATAAGGAAGTATTGAGCTACGTTTTTTAACTTATAATACAAAAATAATTGATTTTTCGCAACTAGCTATGAATATAATTACTTTTATGTATGATTTGAGATTAGGAATATATTAAAACCATGATGCTTAATCCAATTTGACACGTACAGCCTTAGCTTGCAAATAACCTTCCAAAGCTTCCTTAGACATTTCACGACCAAGACCAGAAGCATTGAAGCCACCAAATGGAACATTGTGATGGAAGTCATTATAAGTATTAACCCAAACAGTACCAGCCTTTAGTTTGTCAGCCACTTTAATAGCACTGTTAATGTTTGTTGTATGGATACCAGCAGCAAGACCGTACTGAGAGTCGTTAGCCATTTGAACAACATGGTCTAAGTTCTTGAATTTTGTAACGGTAACAACTGGACCAAAGATCTCTTCCTTGACAATTCTCATGTCCTCCGTAACGTCACCAAATATAGTTGGTCTGATGAAGAAACCCTTCTCCCCCAGTCTTTCACCACCAGTTAATAGAGTGGCACCTTCCTTTTTACCGATATCAACGTAACTCAAAATCTTATCCAGTTGCATTTGTGAAGTCTGTGCACCTTGGAAAGTAGATTCATCGAATGGGTTACCAACCTTTAGAGCTTCAGAAGCTGTCTTGAACTCTTGAACAAACTTGTCGTAGATTCCCTCTTCGACGTACACTCTAGAACCTGCGCAGCAAACTTCACCTGAGTTGTAGTAAATACCAAGAATGATATTTTGAACTGCTTTCTTTAGATCAGCATCTGCAAAGACAATATTTGGTGACTTACCACCTAGTTCTAATGTAACCTTCTTCAAGGTCTGTGCAGCTGATGAATAAATGTGTTTACCAGTTGCTGTGGAACCAGTAAAAGCGATCTTCTTGATAGTTGGGTGTGTGGTTAGAGCCTCACCAACAATCTTACCGAACCCAGAAACGATGTTGATAACACCTGGTGGGATACCAGCCTTTGGAATATATTTGGAAACGTAAAGAGCAGATAGTGGTGTAGATTCGGCAGTCTTCAAGACGACGGTGTTACCGGTCACTAAAGCGGGTGCAATCTTCCAAGCCCACATCAACAATGGGAAGTTCCATGGGATGATTTGACCACATACACCAAGAGGCTCTCTCTTGACATAGTTGAAGTAGCTGGATCCTGTGTTGACCACTCTACCATCGATCTTGTCTGCAGCACCTGCGGAGGACTTCAAGTAATTGATGACCAGCTGGACATCACCTCTGGCAGACTGAATAGCCTTACCGTTGTCCAGAGACTCGATAGAAGCGATGATTTCTTTGTCTTTTTCGATTAACTCAGCTAACTTGTACAGAGCCTGTCCTCTCTCAAAAGGCTCGATGTCGGTCCAGCTGCCGTTCTTGAACGCGGTGTCTGCTGCTTGGACGGCCGTCTCTACATCATCCTCTCTGCCTTCGTACACGTGGCAGATTTCTTCCTCGGTACTTGGGTTGATGACTTCGAAAGTCTTGTGCTGTTTGGAAGGAACGAACTGGTTGTTGATGAACAGGCCCGTGGGTTGCTCATATTCCAAGCCATTTGGAAGCTTAATAGGGACATGTAGTGGCAAGTGAGAGTAGGCTCTCAAGACCATAACAGAGGAGACTCCAGCGCTCCTGCTTCTGACAGCTCTTGCCAGGACACTTGTCGTAGTTGACCTGAACATGTTATCTTAAAAATTGTGAGGGGGGTAGTCGCAATGTGGGGGTGGGTAGAACGCTCTCCAAAGGTTTCCTTTCTATTCGAACAGCCACTATAAAAAACACAAACTCGATTCTGCGTTATTCAGCCTGTCCAATGTGCGGTGAAATACAAGAAAGGGTTTGGGTCATTGAGAGCTAGAAAAGCGACAATCCAGCAACAACCCTTCGCCTCTGTCCCTGCTTCTTCCTACCCTCCATATATATAGTAGTGAGATGAATAGCGTTATGTGCAGAAGGAGGGGATGAGCACTGCTTCCCAGCTGTTCTGGGCTGCCCATAAAGAAACACGCGATGAGCTTGCCCCTCGACCCCAAAATAATGCGTTGTGCGTTATGTCCACGCCCTTTCCTTTTCTCTCTCTGCCTCTCAGTGCGTGGCGAACGTGCTTGGTTTCTCCCGTCGCTCTGTCGGTCCAGGTGTGTTTGGGAGGGGGGGGGTCCATCCTGGTGTTAGCTAGCACCGTCACAGAGATCTGTACCGCCGTCCTGCGTTATTTTCTGTGCTCCGTGGCGAGTGCGGTCCGTTAGCCATACTCCTCCTCTTCTTTTTGGGTTCCTTGTCCCCCCCGCTCCCTGTGCTGCTGACTCCACGGAGCACGACATTGTTTGTGCGGGAGTTTGTCTGGGGGTGTCTGGCACATTAGTAATGACCCGGCTGCTGTGTGAACGCCGCCCCTGCGGCTTGTTCTCTCCTGTGTCCCCCCCCATTCTGCTTCTTCCAGTGCACCCTGCGCGCAGTCAGCCCGTCTCTGCGCACCTCCAGAGACCCAGGCACGATCAGAGAAAATCTGTTACCCCGCTTCGTGACTAGCGAATGAGCGGTGAGCATTCTGCTTGGACGGGGGCAGACAGAGAGGGGGGTTCATGGCGAACATCGGTGCGGAGAGATCGTCGACTCGGGAAGGGCATCTGCACTGGGGGTTGTGGGATTGGGGGAGAGATGACCTCCATACAGAGAAATGACGTGGATGATAAGAGAGGGGGGGGGGGGGGTATACATTCACACCGCGAGCCCTGCTTGTGCCCACTGGCCGTTGTGCAAGAAGTTCCAGGCGGTAACTGCGTAAGTGAAGAGCGGATCGCGATGTGAGGCGGATGTACGCCTCGGTTTTCCACAGTAAAAGAGCTATGGGGACTGTTATCGGGGGATGGGGGGGAGCCGGAAGAGGTGCTACGTGCCAAACTATGTGACAAGGAGCCCGTAACTGTTGCTGGCACACGTTCCAGACGAAAACCGCCTACCCTACAGGAAGTAGGGCGGGATGAGCCTTGGTTTAGCCCTACAAAGACGGAAGGTGACACACATTCCATCGATACCAAGCTGGAGCTGCACGGAGCCTTTTTCAAGGATGGTTTCTTACGTCAGACTGAGTGGATGTTGAGTTTTGTTTTCGTTGAACCTGCCTGTGATAGTTCCTGGCACGACGAAAAAAATAAAAACAACAACTGGGCATGAGGACAACCAGAAGCAGTACCATAACGAGCGGTAACTGTTGGTTTGCAATTTCATGTCCATGACAAGTTCCCCGCTTTTTCCATTGGTATGTTTCCCCTCTCATCTGTCTAACACACTTAGTCTGTTTTTGATAGTTCTAGCAAGATTCCCCGCACCTGTATAAGCGAACACGGGCCGAAACTGAATTTTGTCTTCGGCCGGAAATGCGGACTAACGCGACGAGTACGGATATTTCGGAGGAAAACCACACAGGAATGGCTAGCGATGAAAAATGAAAGGCACAGAGAGATGCAAGTGCATGAAGGACCGGTTGATGCGTAGAATGACGTAAATCATGTAAGAATACAACTAAAAATAAAACCGGATTAGATGCATGATGCATTTTTCCGATAAATAGTACAAGTAGGATTACTTAGGATGTAATTAGTCCCTGTGGGATTATGTGAAATAGATAAGTCTCGATGCAGAAACTATAACATTGACCTGAAGAAACAGGATCGGTCCCTTATGAACTCTGTTAACGATATGTGGTGGAATATTGGCAATATTAACTCTGAGACATCATTGAACTCTGAAATGACAACCAAAAGGACCAAGGCAGGAAAGAAAAGAGGGACAATATTCACAAAATAGGTAACAATTTAGACAACAGCAGTTAAAGCACAATATGTAATCATTACATCTGACAGTATCTCACTACTGCTCCATTTAGGATTACATTAAGTACTTCCTTTCGGTCAGAGATAGGACTGCGGGTTTATGCACATTTAGATATTTTTCATTTTCCACCATTTCACGTATTCGAAAAATGGTAGTACATTATTCATCTTCTTTGCTACCATTTCTTATTCTCACATTACCCGAATCCTTACAAAGAGACGTTTTTCAGAAGCGGGCATGCAATTTCTAACGCTTTTTTGAAAGCTGCCAAGTTCATAGCATCCCCTTTGAATTCATTACCAGTCAAATCTATTATCTCCATATATGTAGTCGGTATGGAAGTAATAATATTTCTTGGGTGAGATAGGTTGTTCGAATTTAATTTGAGGCTTCTCAGGAAAGCCACTCTACTGGCCATTTCTTCAGGCAATTTGGTTAAGGATGGGTGACTCGAAATTTCTAAATGTCTCAACACAGGTGGTTTTCTATATTCGTCGATGGTTGAGTTACTGAAATAATCTTTCAATTTTGTGTCATTAAAATGGTTTCCGTGTACACCAATAAGTTGTAGTTTAATCAAGGTTGGCGGCAGATTTTCGAAACTGTGGTTTATTCCGGTTACTTTCATTTCGTTTAAATTAGAAAGCCTCTTGAAATTTGTTACTGACTCTTTAATACAACCTCCATCAATTCCTAAATATTCAATTGGGCATTCTGATTCTGTAAATTTATCAAATGTAATAAACTCGATGGGGTTACCATTTATTTCCAATCTTTTCAATTTCCGCAGGTAATTAATATTCAATAATTGAGTGATACTATTATTTTGTAAATCCAATTTTTCTATAGTATCCAACCAGCATATTTCTGAGCTATCATAGCCCTGTCTTATCAATTTGAAATCAATAATACCTGTTATGCAATTGGAACTTAGATTCAGTTCGATTAAATTGTATACATTTTCAAGACCTCCTAGAGTAAATATTTCATTTTCACGTAGAATTAATCGCTTTAAGTGTTTCAATTCAGCGAAAGTTTGATGCATGGACGTAATGTTATTTTTAGAGAAGTCTAGCTCCTCTAAATGAATAAAATCTTGCAGCAAAATAAATGCGTTAGTTAAATTATTATTTGATGCGTTGATCTCAATTATGCTAGATGGTAAACCGTTCAGTGTACTCAAGTAATTGTCTGCAACATTTATTCGGGTCAAAAATGGAAGAAAAGTATCTAAGCGAACAATATTTTGAAGATCTTGGCCACTCAAATCAATATATTTAACTGTTGTCCAATCTGCAGTGTGCTTAATTATATCTGTTAAGGTTGACAAAAGGTTTACTTTGTTTTCGTGAAAAGATGTGTTAGCATCAAATTGAGAAACTGACGTTATATCAGCTATATCTTCTTTATGTTGCTTTCT
The DNA here is from genome assembly GCA_030564085.1 of Nakaseomyces uthaithaninus. Lineage (NCBI taxonomy): Eukaryota > Fungi > Ascomycota > Saccharomycetes > Saccharomycetales > Saccharomycetaceae > Nakaseomyces > Nakaseomyces uthaithaninus. The sequence goes on along the minus strand of JAJLUB010000114.1, from coordinate 32,527 downwards.
GCCAAAAAGATTTTCCTGATTACTTTTCTTATCCTCTTTTATAGGGCTTAATTGATCACTGAATTTGTTCTTCACTGTCTTAGTTCGTGAGATACCATTTGTAAGTATTCCGTTCTTTAAATAGTCTTTGTGTTCTATAATATACTTTTGATTAATTTTCGGAGGAGTTATAGAAGCATCGTCAGATACAAACCCAGCATTATCTTCATCACGGAACTTGGATCTCTGAGCTGTCCCAAAACTACCCGATAAATTAACAGAAGTAGGTAAATCACTGCTTCTTAATATTTTTGAGTTTATACCTCTTCTATGGCTTTTTCGTTGAGTTGGAAAACTATGATTGTTATTGTCTTCTGAGTTAAAAGAGTACTGTTCTATATTCTGGGCGCTTGAATTTGATGTTGTGTTTTCTATTGTGTGACTGTTTGTGATATCATGATTCTGAGAATCAGGTTCTTGCCATAATCCGTTTGCCTGATTAAAAACTAAGCCAATGGATTCCGGAGTTATTAATGGAACTTCTGATACAATCTTTTGTTTTTCTACATTATTGTTTCTTTGTTTGGTTTGTTTGTTTTGGGTATCCGCAGATGTTAATGGTGTCTGTGAAGAAGTAGATACATTTGACAAAGATGAAGTACTGGATAATTTTCTTGCTGTTGAATCTGAAAGAGATTGAACTTTATTAGGTTCGTTCTGAGACTGTGTAGAGGAACTCCCTTGGTGTGGTATAGCATTACCGATTTGTGCAGAATAGGGAACATTATCATCCAATTCATTATTGTATACGTTTGAGTAACTTGATTCTGTTGATGTTGAATTGCTTACTATCCGTTGAGGTGGTGCATTGATAGCATAGTTAGACTTTTGATTTTTTAAGACATTATGAAAGATATTTGCAGCTTCCAGCGCTGGATCAGTATCATTGATAAAGGAATTATGTCTTTCTTGGGTATTGATTTTATCTATCACATGGTCATGATCATTTTCACTCTTATTCACACTCATGTTATGCGATCTATTGCCATCTTTGAAACTTGTATCTTTATTAAGAACGTGGCTATTGCCTACTTTCTGACCTTGTCTTCTGAATGTGTTGGTATTCAGGTAACCTGAGATGTCATCCAGTGCTTGTTTCACTACAAGATCGCCATGCGGCAGTAGCAGGTGATTATTAGAATCTAACTGTGAATCCTCGTTGCTGTTAAACATGAAGGCTTTGTACTGAGGAATATCCTGAGTAGAGCCGTTTGTTCCTGTTTTTTGTCGTTGTTGAACGGTGGCATACATCACACTATCATTCAGGTCTTGCTCGAGCGCGTTACTATCTGAGTACTTTTCGCCATTTTCGTTTTCGTCGTCGTCGTCATCGTCCTTCAACTGTGACATAAACTTGGAATCTGAGAAATCGTGATTTGAAACGTATTCCTTAGTATTACTTGTCCTTGGTACCACTAAATTGGCGACATCGGTGTCAGACATAGTAGATATCGTGATAAGTACACTACTACTTTCCGAGAATAACAAAAAATCAACTTCTCAAGTTGTAGGAGATGTTGCAGGATAAGACAGTGTGTCGATAAGCTAATAACGCCTATGTATTTTTATTAATGCTAACGGTTTTGCTATTTTTTTTTTTTGCACTATGTGGTCTTGTCTAATGTTGTATGTGGGATATTGCCGGCCTTGTTTCCGGAGCAAAGATCAAATTCTGTATTCTGATTGAACCCGTATGACTGTTTATGCGTTCAATTATCGTCAGAATAAGAGCTTCGGAAGCACATCAAGCTGTTTACGTTTATCTTCTTGTTTACATTAGTCCATTCGATGTTTTCCTTTGTCCCGGCATGTTACCCGACCCGTCGCCAATTGCAGTGCGCGTCAGTGCTGGCGTTCGTTACTTCAAAAAAAACTGCGCCCGACACCAAAAAATGGAAAACAAGCTGGAGCGATGAGTAGGTGAGCAGAAAAATGTTCACGTGCACCTCCGTACATGTGTAACAACATAATGAGGAAGACTACCTGGAACTCAATGACGTGTGAAGATTGCTCTGCTGTTGGTGGCTGTCTTCCCACCGAGCCAATAGTATATGCAAACTTGCAGATCTCAAGGACCCTTTTTTCACCTAGAAAAAGCACGGAAGGTGGGTTCTGTTCATCAAGAGAGGTGACAAATTGGCAAGCATTCGCTGGTTACTAAAGAGAGCAGGAGCGCACGAAAAAAGGGCTATGCTGTCTTTTCAGCTAGACTACATAGTGTTTGCACATATTGTGAGATCTTTGCTTGCTCAAGTTCTTGTTTTTTGCATATGATATCCTTTAAGGCTACGGCATCAATAAAAGATCTGGCGCTCCATTGTAGGATTTAAGGGGGGAGGTCGAGATACTCCGCACGCAAATAGTTCACAATGCGCATATTATTCGGAATTTCACATTACATTATGTGCTGCCCCCTTCCTCCCATCAACCCCCAGCTCGTTTCTTAGGCTGACCTCCCACTCCCGGCAGCAATGGCACTCCGTGCTCATCCAACACCTGCGAGCCCTGATACGCACAACACGACACGTAGACCAAAACCTGCCTGCACGTCTGGCGTGCGAGGACAAGGGACAAAACAAAATACGTTTCATTTTGGTTCCCTCGCCGCGCAGCCCTGCAGGTCCACCGTGCAGCAGGCAAAGCAGAGATGCCAGGGGACGCGTGCTTTTTCAGGCAAGCTGGGCGGGGGGACAAGAGAGTGCCCAGACGGGTCGAGCGAGCGCGCGCAGGAAAGACAGCGAATACCTCGTGAACTGGCGAGGACACTGCATATCCCGACTACTCAGGCCTTTCGTTCTCGAGCAGAGATGGACAACAGCGAGACAAAACTACACACGACTCTACAAACACAGCCGGGGTGTGGGCAGTAGCTGTGATTGACCCTCAAGTGGCAGGGCGAGGCATCTTGACAGGGATTTGTCCTTCACAGTGGGTGGCCAGGGTAATCCAGGAGGTTTGAACATCGCAGAAAAAAAATTTTCTTTTCCATCCGTGCTAGCTTTTATATGGCCGGTGCTCTAGTTGGAATGAGCGGTGGACACATAACACACACGAACAGAGCGACAACACGTTAAGAGAAAAAGACAAAAAGTCAAAAACAAAAAAAAAATATTTGTTTTTGAAGCAACTTCCCAGTATAATAAATAAATAAAAGAATTTATTGGATATTCCTGTAATACAAGCATTCCTAATTTCGAGGTCTCTTTTTATTCACGCTGACCATCGATTAGTGTACTAGCACAAATTAAGAATTCCTTTGCGTTTACATTTTGTTCTTTCAGGCATTGGTTTGCATTTTCTGTCACTTTTCGAGCAGTGGAAGGCATACTTGCGGGGGAAAAGTAAAATAATAAGGCTTTTCGCTCCTATTACTCAGTACAGGTAACAAGCTTTTGGAAGGGCGGGCAATTTACACCACCACCGCAAACACAAGCACAGCAGTATTCTGTTACAGAAGCACAGTCCACCTATTCCTTTTTGACGGGAAGAATATAAAAGTACTTCAACTGAGGTACCTGACTGAGAAGCAGAAGGCACCCTTAACTTGGTTTCAGATAACTGCAACTGTATAATCTCTATCTATATTGCTTTGTTCAAGTTGAACGCTCATACATTACTGAAGCAAGTGCAATTGAACGTGTATTTTAGAGATAAGGTGAACGGCTGACTACAATAAAAAAGGCAAATAATATCCAGGAGAATTCAGAATTTTCAATTGGAAAGGAGAAGATATTAGTACCGGAAGGTAAAGGTAGATAATAAAAGGAATACAAAAAATCATCTCCAGTATTCATTTTTCGTTTTGAGTTTACCATTGCATACATATTGTTTTCTTTCGTCTTGGATTGAAAGTAGTCATCAATGTCAGAGCTAAGTGAGGCACAACAGCAAGATGTGTTTCAATACTTCATCACTCTGAAAACTTTCTTTGCAGCGACCGATTCTAATAAGGACAGGTCCAGTTCGACAAGAGCTCAGAAAGCTAGAGCAAAGCTGTTGAAGTTGAGTCCTTCTCAGTTCTACGAACTAAGCACAGATGTCTCTGATGAACTTAATCGGCGTATTGACGAAGATCAGGATCAGCCTGAATACTTACTTCCAAAGGCCAGTTTCCATGTAAAGAGAAATCAAGCCAGACAGAAATTGGCAAAGTTATCGCAGACTAGATTTAATGACCTGATTGATGACATCCTATATGAAATTTATAGAAGAGGGTATGATAAGTCGAATTCTTCTAATAATAACAAAGAGGAACAGAACAAAGATGATGTAAATAATACCGATTCTTCTCAACAGTCAGAAAATCAAGAAGCGAATGGATTAAATAAAGAAGTCGAACCTAATACAGGTGATGATCAGGTGAATAATGATACTACAACTTCATCTTCCGTTCAACCATTACTGGTGATACCAAAAAAGGCTTCTATTGACTGGTCATCTGATGAGGAAGAATTACGGCAGGATGAGATTGCAAAAGAAACAGATACAGAAAAAAAATCAAGAAACATATCCAATATGATGGAAAATACATTCCAGAAAGCTGCAGATATTCAGGAAATGGAATTTAAAGATCGCTCAAATGGAATTAATACCAAAAAATTAGATTTGAATGACACACCAGAATTAAACAAGGACATACCTTCTGTTCTAAATTCAAATGAGAATGCTTATGAATCAAACAACATATCTTTTGAGTATGACAAGCCTCACGATACTTATAGCACAACTAATGAATTTCAATCTTTATACAAATCTGCCGAAGATATATCAGATTCAAAAGATCAAGATATGAGTAATGATTCAATGGATGGAGCTATAAAAACTTTAGATTCAGCAACATCAGTGGAAGAGAGGTATCAGAAAGATTTCATCCAACTCAATTCTGAAATTCGTGACCTATCCATTGAAAACGAACAATTAAAGCAACGTATATCTGAACTAGAAATTGAAACAAAGTCACCTACAAAAGCCAAGCGTACGGAAAGTAATCTTCAGCCACTTGATACAACTAAAGTACTACAAAAATTAATGGAAGAGAACATTCTCAACGATGTAAAAAACATTGAAATGTTTTTTGATCCTAGTGGTTATATCACCGTGGATGTTGTTGAAACTATTAGAGAAAATGTTAATCAAATATATTCCATAATATATGAGAACTATACCAGTAAGAAAGACAGCTTTGACATCAACGGGAAATTACTGTTTAAACACATGGCACAGATATCAGACTCGGTTGCCAAGGTACTGAATATGGTAGATTTACCAGAATTCAGTGACCAGGCGGTCATCTTAAAGGCTGCAATCTCACATGCCATTACGACTTTACGGTATTATACTACTTATGGACCTCTGATACCTGTAATTACTTTACAGGCCTCGATAACCGAGGTGTTATTTGCATTTTGTAGTTTGATTAAAAGCGCTAAAATTAAATTGGATGATAAGAAAGTGCTTTTTAGTTCGATAGATAAAAGAGAGATGCCAACTGAGTCAACAGAAAAGTCCATGTTGCCTGTTTTTCCCTCTACCCCCGTTGTGGGGGAGAATCAAACATCTACACCATTTTTTGAGAAACCCCAAGATGTTGATAGCTTTTTGGACAATGGAGAAGAATCACCTGTTAAACCACTAAAAATTACCCAAAAGGCAATCAATAGTCCCAAAATTGCACCTGCAACTACATCTAGAAAACCGTCTGGAACTGGTCTATTCGCGTTGAAAATTGATACAAAATCTATGGATACCGCAACTAAAACAAATGACGATAAGAAGGATTTAGATGCAAATGTTACACCTTCGAAATTGAACATTGTTAAAGAAGATGAAATTAGTGACGCGAAGGATATAGAAATTTCATTACCCTTGAATATTAAAGAGCAAGCTCTAAAACAACAAGACGTAAGTCTAGATAATGTAGTTGAGAAGGATTCTGATAAAGGTGGTGTGATGAGTAAACCTAAAGCTGCGGATATTGAGAAAATCAATCATGAAGATAATACTGACCTCCCAAAAACAAATCATCAAAATGTTATCAATAATGACCTAACAAGAAATCCGGTGACTAGTGGCTTATCTAAAGTTGGTGATAATGATGGTGATAATAGCATGAATAGTGAAAGCATACCATTGAAGTCCACAATATCTGAGTTCACTCAAACTCCAAAGGAGAACAGTCTGTCCGCATTTGGTACTATCGAGAAAGCTTCTTTGAAGAAAGTGGATTTATCCTCACCCCAAAGTCAAAGTTTAACTAATCCAACAAGTTCAGTCAACAACTTGAAAGAAACAAAACCAAATGGATTGGGTATTTTCAAAAATGCTAATGAAACCACCCATTCTAATAATGAAATGGAAACCTCAAAAACTCCGGATGTTGAATTTAATACGGGTGAGAAATCTACTGATACTCTAACTTCTGGAAAATCAACAATAGTTGGAATTCCAACCAATGCCATCAATAAAATCCAGGATGAAACCACTGATAAAGAAATAAAAACTACAATGTTATCCCATCAAGGACATGCCGGTTCTGAAGAACTCAAAACTTCATCTGTATTAAAGAATAGTGTTGATAAGGTGGTCGGAAATAACATTGAAGATGTTGGCCTTAAGCAGCAATCTGAAATTGTAACTCCTGGATTTAGTGCGGATAAAAAATCTCAACAAGACCAATTGAAGTCAGAAGTCAATGATGACGAAGATGACGACGAAGATGATGAAGACGATGACGATGACTATGATGACGACGATGACGATGAGGAGGAGGATGACTCGGACAATAATGATGATAATGAACAGGGAAGTGATATTAATTTTGATATCGAGGCATTTGATATTGAAAATCCTGATAATACACTATCTGAGTTACTATTATACCTTGAACATCAGACGATGCAAGTCATATCAACTATTCAAAGTTTGTTGACATCAATAAAGGAACCTCAAGCAACTAAAGGCAATCTTAGGTCAGAATCCAATGCAATTAATGGAGTTATATGGCAAATGGTTGATGCAACAAGTGTTTCTATGAACCAAAGTAGAAATGCAAATTTGAAGGAGCATGGTAATTGGGTTGTTCAAAGTTTGGAAGATTGTGCAAAAAGACTTACAGCTCTTTGTAAATTGAAAAAAGACGAAGAATTAATACATGAAGAAAATGATGGAGAATATGCTGATAAGAACTTTAAACAAAGATTGGCAGGTATTGCATTTGATGTTGCGAAATGTACTAAAGAGTTAGTCAAGACCGTTGAGGAAGCAAGTCTAAAAGAGGAAATTGATTACTTGAATGCTAGACTGAATTAGAATGATGAATTTGAATTTAAGAACATATTATATTATCGCTTTTGGGTTGTAAAAATGACGTTGTATTATAATAATTGATTTTTTTGTTTATATGTTGTGTATGTTAAGCATTTTTATATTTCGATAATAAAATTATTATTGGTAAAGTTTCTTCTCAATTGTTATTCAGTTTCATATCAAGCTCAGCATCTGTCAGTATCATTTAAAAATCGTGTGTTAGTTTGAATAATAGTTCAGTATCATAAGCAAATTAGTATGTAATAGAATTGTTTTGACTGTTGATAACACCTTTGCCAGTCGCAACCAATTCAAGTGTAAATGTTCATATTTTCGTTCAATTGTATAATAGTTTATCTGTAAGATATTTACTACTTTTGAGTAGTGTCTAGAATGAAAGATCACCAATAATTTTGTTTACTGATCAGCAAATCAAACAATATTGCTGTAGAGTTCAAAAAATATTTCATAAAACAAAAAAATAAAAGAATATTATTATTACTAATGATATTATTGCCTAACAAACAATACTAAACTAAATTGGAATTAATATTTACGCACAACAGAAAATGATGTATCATATAATATGGGCAATGTTTGGAATATCAAATGGACCGAAACAGATTTGTGAAGATTATCAACAGACTTTTGCTTTCAAATGTAATTTTCACATTCGCTAATTCTAGTCTCCAACAACACTTGGTATAATACAATATTCTTTTGATTGTAAAAATACTCCACAAAGTTGACCTTTAAGAATTAAAGCTTAGCAACTTTAATATCAATTAACAAAAAAAAATTACAAACTATTTCTTCAGATTGAGTTACGGTAATTTGCTCTTGAGTTCACAAAATTAGCTATACCTTCATCGAGAATGCCAAGATTGAACCATTCATGGTCGAGTGCGTTTCTTGCCGTGATTCTCTTCGTAGGATCGAACTCAAACATCTTCCTACATAAATCAATGAACCAATACCAGAAAAGGAAGGACTCTTTGTCTAATTTATAAGGAGGTGGGAATAGTCTTGAGTTGTCATAACTACTATTTGAGTCATGATCTCTCCATAACAATTTAGAGCTTACTAAACTCCAGTTTTTTTCTGGTGACAAATTCCAATTAATGCTTAGACGTTCTCCATAGTCCTGCTTCATTATCCTTGAAACATATACGTCTAGGCGATCACATGACTCCATGACTCTCTTCATTGATTTTTCCGTGGTAACTATTTCACCTCTTTTGTTCTTTTCCGGCCATTGCAAAGTTAAAGATTGACGGTTAAAATGTCTCACAACAGTGCTATTGAGATCAGAGGGAAGGTTACCTAATTTATGCCTTACTTTGTAAAACATTTTATCAACTAATTTTGTTGGGAAAGGTGTGCCATTGATTCTTTGCATCATTGCCATATGTTCTAAGTTTTCGTGAATAGGATACAATGACTCGCCGATAACAAGTTCTACTAATACACATGCAATAGACCACACATCACATGGGAAAGACCAACCCAACCCTAAAACAATCTCAGGTGCTCTATAATGCCTTGTAGAGATGACAGGTGGGTGATACTCCTTATGAAAAACTGCGCTTCCAAAATCTATTATTTTTATTTCAGGATTGGTTAAAATCTTTCTCTTTCCCTTACTTGCTAACCTCCTACGATTACTCATCGAGTCAACCACATGCTGTGGTAAATCATATTCCACATATGTCTCATCAACTAAAAGAATATTTTCTGGTTTTAAATCAGTATGGATGATTCCCATATCATGCAAAAAACAAACAGATCTTATCAGCTGTCTTGCGATTGCTTGTATATGTGATCCTGGAAATCTTGCAATACCGTTTGAGCACATAAAATCGTAAACGGATCTACCGTATAAATCTGTAACCAGACAGATATGATTTTTGTAATCAAAGCAATCGCGTAATAGTAAACATTGAAACTGGCCTGCTGGATCATGCTCTAATATTGTGCTTAATACACGTAATTCAGTTTTTGCTGCTTCCCTATATCTGTCTACAGCTCTAATAACTTTTACTGCCACATATCTGTTAGTTGGCGAGTAAGTGTCAATGCACTTCAGGACTTTACCAAATGTTCCCTGTCCTAGCAAGTCTCTAACAATAAACTGTCCGTTAGATCCGAATATATCATTTTCTTGATAGATATAATGCCCATCTTTATCAGTTTTGAAAAATTCATTAGGTGTATTGTCTTGAACATGCTTCAAGCTTCCTCTTCGTCTTGCCAGATAACTATTACCGCCAGTAATGCTACCTCCGCTACCACGTCTGTCCATTACTGACTGAACTGTCTCGTTCTCGTGTGATGAGGAAGGAAGCAACCGCTTGAAATTTTGTCTAAAGCTCGTGCTGTTATTGCTACCATTGTTATTGATTACACTAGCAGTCGAAGTCATAGGTGATACACTATGAGCCACCTTCAACTGTACGCCACGGTTACCTTCCAATGTTTTACTGGAAGATCCCGTCAAGTGAAGTAATTCATCATCGTTTTGTATTCTTGCTGGTGGTGTTATCAACATGCTACCCGCACTGCTGATGCTGTTGCTGTTATTATGGCCACTGTTATTACTGTTTCCAAAATGCAAGTGACTTGAAATATCATCTAGTACGGAACTATGATGAGTATAGCTTGAGTCATTGTTATAGCTGTTATCACCATTGGAATTTAGGTAATATGAATATGACAGTTTTGAGTGGGGGAGCTGAGGCAGTGACACGGTTCTCTGTTTCTTGTATCTTGATGAGTCCTGGGACAAAAGTTGTGGATGTTGGTTAAACATCATCAAGTCCTCTTCTTCTTCCTCCTCGGCAGGGTCATCCAAAATAGCATTCTCGTTGCTCATATGCAGTTTTCCGTGATCCTCCAGTATCAGTTCATCCATCATGTCTGAAGTATAGAAGTTAATAAAGCTGTTGGCATTCATTGTGCTATGGTTGTCAGGAATATTATTATTAGTAGTAGAAGTGGTACCGTTGAGAATACTTTCTGGTTCGGTAGGAATATTTCTCGTTCTCTTCCTCTTAAAGCCTAACATATTTCCAGTTTTCCCCAAGAAAACGTGGTGACTATGATTTCAGTTCTTGTTTATATTTATTTCAAAAACCTCTTCTTCTGGTTTTTATCTCTGTGAACAGTATAAGATGTCTCTTATGCCTTCAGTTGTTATTTGAGTTGTTCAAATAAGCTGTACTATTACCGTCTTGCTAACGCGATCAAACGAAATACAAATCTAGAGGTATGGTTGATGATTTATGTCCTTTGTTACTATCTTGTTTGTACCTCCTTCTGATATATAAATTAATTTCTGGTATCGTTGAATTAAACTTTTTTTGTTTTCTCTATTGCCTTCAGGTTTGAACGTAAAATATATACCAACCAACTTTATATTCTCCAAGAGAGAAAAGCATAGATACCCGTCGGAATATTGAACTATTTTTATTTGCACTTTTTTATTGAATATAGCCTTGGTCTAATGCGAAACCTATTTCTCTATTCTTTTTTTTTCCTGTATTTTGCTACCTATTCTCTAATTCTCTTAATATTATTACTAGGGTTCTTTTTTCTTATTTTCCCATGCTCCTCTCTCTCTCTCTCTCAAAAGCCCTATTCAACCAGAAATCAAAGAGAGGGGGGGGGGGGACTAAGAGAAACGTTAGAGAGTTTCCTGGCTAATGCATGCGCTCGTAGTATACCAACTGTGGATAGCAGCTATAACTGTCTATCTGTTCTTCGTTTCTCCAGCCTGTGCACCAGTTCTGGTTCTGGTCTGGAAGTGTTCGATTGGGCCATTTGCCTTGATGTATGGGACATGGGACCCGTGGTTTCTTGTGTGATTACTCTTCCCGCTGCATGAGCCTTACGGATGATTGCTTCGTGTGTAGGGGCTTTGCTTTGTGTGTAGGGGCTTTCCTCTCTCTATCTGGGCGCACTCCCCGTTCCCCGCCAGCATCATTCATTCTCTAGACTGCGCAATTCTTCTGTGTCTCCATGAGCAAGGGAAAAAGGCGCCCCCCCCACCCCCATCGAGTTTTCTTTTCTCTTCGAGTCGAAGTTTGCACGGCCCGGGCTGCACCAACTCAGCATGCCGCGGGTGGGGTGTGGAGCTGCTGAGAGGTTAAACCTGGTCGGTTAGAAGCGCTGCGGTTGCTGTGCGGTCCTTTCTCTCCTTGTATGCTCTATGCATTCCCGGGAGTGTACCGGGGGGGAGCTTGCTCTCATGTTTGCTTTGCTCCGTTCGGGGGGAAAGCGCTACTTTCCGGGGAGTATCCATAGAAGCAACCGTAGCAAAAAGGAGTCTAAGACCTGAGAGGGCCACCCCACACTAGTCGCTGTTTTGAGGGAGAAAGGAGGATATGAAGAGCAGACTGACGCACGCACACTTTGTCTTTGCTTTAGTCTCCATCATTTTCTGGGAGTTCCCCGGTCATTGGGAAAATCCCTTTAGTTGATTGGTCCCCCGCGGGACCCTCTGTGGAGGATCCAAAGTTTTGGTCCAAGTTTCTCCGTGTGCGCGTGCATCATTTCACGGAAGGGGTGTCGCAGTTCGCGTGTGAGTTCTAGACCAAGGACTCTTTGAACAAGGGGGAGGGCGACACGAGTGAAAGGACGTAGAGAGGGGGGGGCGTCTTCAGACTGTGATGTTTGGGTGCCCACGTTGCAGAGGATCTGCTGTAGAAAGAGGAGCGTGGCACTCCTCAGAGGAAAGGATGGAGTCACCCGCGTGTACGGATATCTCCATAAGGTGCAAACGTAGAAAAAAAAAATCGGTTCTCCCTTCGTTTTCCATGCGTGTGGTTGTTCAAAGTGATCGGAGCGTGAGTAATACACACGTTTATCTCTTGTTCATGGAGCTAGGCAGGTGCGGGGAGAGGACGGGTCCAGTTGAGCACAACAGCAGTGGACGAGTGGGAGATGCTCAGAGATGAGAGTACGAGGAACGTAATTCTGTCGTCATGCAGCCCAGACAGAGCAGGACCCCATGGTGAAGCAGGAATAACGCACAGAACTGGAGATCAAACTGTTGCATCATGTGTTGGTCAGTTGATGCAGTAAATTTGCCGTAGCGATTGCAGAACAGCCTATGCATAGATACAAAAGCGCCTCCGCCCAATAATCGGTCCTAGAGGCGTGCAGGTTTTGAGAGAAAGGAGAAGAAGCCGTGCGGTGTTAACCTTGCGGTGATAATGAATAATAGCACGGTCCTTCGTCACTACTACGATGATGCAGAGCTAGTTTTTCTCCCGTTCGGTGTTCAGGACTTGTTTCTCATCATTTCGTCGCCAGTGTGCCACAACCCTGTCACGCACACTCTTGCTGCAACTTTCCTTCACTCCGTAGCAAAGCATCATCTATAGTGAAACCAAGTGAGGGTGGCATCGTGGCCATCGAGTGCTACAACTTGATATCAAGTAAAGACATCATCAAAACGAAGATACTAAGTGTCCCATTGTAACCTTATAAGTAGGGTAAACTGTGAGCAAGAGTTTCACTTTCATTTCCGTTGCTCATGATATGAGAAGAAAAGACTGTGGTCTTGTATTAGAACGTGGTATGGACAAAACTATAGCACGCTCCAAAATCCTCGAACGTGCTAGTAAGCCAAACCCCATACTTGCTACATTGCCTTGGAGTGAGAAACGTATCGCATTACTCTATAAAAGTTCGAACACAGCATTGTGTTAATGACGTTTATTTACAAGGGTTAATAAAAATAAAGTTTAGGAATTAAAAAGAAAAAGAAAAGAACGACCGCTGTATGAGAGTGTTTGACTCAGGTCCCCTCTGCTTTTAATTTGATTCTATGGCAATTACTCTTTTCTGTGGAATCATTTCTTTTCGCCAAATTTTTTGTGATGAGTTGTGGCTGGCTCTTTGTCTGCAGGCAAACCTAGATTTTTCCAGTCGTCATAGTCCATTAACTGGTTGTCCATGCGGCACTTAAGGTAATCTTTCGCTAGTAGCCGACAGTTGTGCACGTTCTCGTTAGATGCCAACTTCATGCACTCGAGGTATTTTTGCATGTATGTGGCACACTCCCCATCATGATCCAATGGAAAGGAACCTCGCTCAGGAGGCGTGGGTGATAGAGCTCTAAGTCCTCCTCCTGGTCCACTAGACATTTACTTTACTCAACTACTTGTAGCTTTCTAATGCTTTTGAGCCACCAAGAAACTAATCTAGGGGTGGTCGGCTTCAACTGAAGAAAAGTTGCGTACCGTAGTATTCGGATAAGTGCAACGAGATAACAAGGACTGTCAATAAAAAGGGTGGGATAGCTATCGATTTTTATACTTTGCTTGTTCAAACAATGCCCTCCCGGCATCCTTTCCCCAACGGTCTTATTTATCTTACAGTAAATGAAGTTTCTCGAATATTTCGGAAAAGGCGAAAGAAACAGTAGTCATGTGCGGTCACTAAAACTCGTAAACTCGTACCTTAAACGTGTATGGTCACGATCTCATGCACACGAATACAAATAATATGTTTGAGTGCATACCAATTCAAAAGCTTTGTGTTTGCAATAAAATTGTTGGAAGCAATACTGCTATACCTCTATTTGTTACATCATTTTTTGAAAATACCTATGTTAATTAAAAGAAGAAGGTTTGTGCAAAGATAAAAAAAGTTTGCAATGAATATCCGAATTAGTTTATTCGAAATAAGTCTCTAACACTTAGGATCTATGCAGACAACTTCTTAGTACTCTTCTTCAGTTTCCGACTTCCCTTTTTAATAACAGATTTTCAAACATTTTGTTGCGGATTTCATACCTTATGTAATGCTTACTGGGATGATGAAATCAACAAGTCCAAGAGACAAGAGTGAGGAAAATAAATGTTGATAATAGTGTTTACATGAAATATTAATTATTGTAGCGTTACTTAATTTTTCAGGTTTTGAAGTTATATAATTCATGGTCTCAATCTCTTTGGGTCTCTTGGGAACAGGGAGGCTCTTCTAATGTTTTTCAAGTCCAAGAAGAACATAACAACCCTTTCTAGACCGATACCACCACCAGCATGTGGAGGACAACCGTAGCTGAAACCGTCACAGTAGTCCTTTAGACCTGGGTCTTCACTGCTCAAACCGTGAGCTTTCATACGCTCAACCAGAAGAGCATGATCGTGGATTCTTTGAGCACCAGACAGAATTTCTTCACCTCTCATAAAGAAATCATAAGAGTTGGAGTATTCAGGATTTTCTGGGTCAGGCATGGTGTAGAAAGGTCTAACGGCCAATGGGAATTTGTCGAGAATGTAAAAGTCAGTATCGTACTTCTCACGCACCAACTTACCCAAAAACTTCTCATTTTCTGTACTCAAATCTTCAAAGTCACCAACTTCTTTGCCAGCATCTCTTAGCATTTTAATACCCTCTTTGTAAGTGATGCGAACCATTTTACCATCCTTTGGTAATTTGAAGTCTTCAACTGGGTATTGCTTACGGACGAGTTCAATCTCCTTTGAGTATCTGCTCTTCAATTCAGTAAATAAGAAAACGAACAACTCACTCAAGACATCTAAAACTTCATGGTAATGCTCTTCAAAGGCCATTTCCATATCCAAACCAGTGAACTCGGTCATGTGACGATGAGTATTCGAATTTTCTGCTCTAAAGACAGGACCAATTTCAAAAACTTTTTCGAAGTCTGCAACAATCAGTTGTTGCTTGTTGAATTGAGGAGATTGGGCTAAATAAGCTTTACCCTTGAAGTAAGTAACCTCGAACACATTAGCACCACCTTCAGAAGCGGCACCCAACATTTTTGGAGTGTGTGCTTCAATGAAACCCTTATTGACCAAAAATTCTCTGAAAAGTGCACAGACACCATGCTGAATCTTGAAAATAGCTTGGTTTGTAACAGTTCTTAGATCAATAACACGGTTGTCCAGACGAGTGTCCAGATTGACAACTGGAAGACCAGCAGCTTCGGCTTCAGCTTCCGATCTTGAAGCGTCTTCAATTAAGATTGGAAGAATTTCTGGTGTTTCACTGATAGTATGGATTTGGGAAACATGAATTTCTAAGTCTTGAATAGTTGCAGACTTGATAGGTTCTTCAACAGTTTTAACTACACCGCGAACAAGAACAATAGACTCAAGATTCAACGAGCCAGCCCACTTTACCATGTTCTTGGAAATATGTTCACCGGACTTGTCAGCCTTAACTAGAGCTTGAATCAAAGAGCCTTGTTGTCTCAATGTCAAGAAAGCCAATGTAGCACCCTGCTGTCTAGTGTTGTGAACACGAGCTCTGAACAATATCTCTTTATCGGCATCAGCTTTAGACAAATCAACAAACTTGGTACGTTTTTCACCAGTACGGAATTGTGATTGGATCAAAGGAGACTTACCATAGTTATCAGCAGACAAGTCAACTTCAGATGCTTTGGCAGCTTCACGTTCCTTTTGTTCGGCTTCCAATTGAGCAGCACGTTCTTGCTTTCTCTTTTGTTTTTCCTGTTCCTTTTGTAACTTCTTCAAAGCCTTCTTAGATAATGGTTGACCATCTTCTCCCAAAATTACCTCTTTTGGGGGTTCTGGGGATGGAGACACTGTCTTTGCTTCTTCAGAGGACATTGAGTGATTTTATTCTTCTGGTTTATCTTCTTAAAGAAATATTATTATTAAAGAAGAATTGAAATAAATTTTGATCGGAAATCAACTGTTTAAAACGAATTATTCAGAAAAAGGCCAACTCAACTTGAAAATGATGCGTAAAGCATCTTTTACCTACGGTCACAGAACTATCCCGTTATTGAATTTGCATTTCTTTCACAACGTCATTGGTTCCCGCAACAATTGCTCATCGCCGAGAATGAAAAAAAAAAAAAAATTGTTTCATATCATAATGGACGTTTTAAACAGGTGTTTGTTTCGTAAACATTGGTATATGTTCCAAAACTTATGTACAAGAATTTTTATATATATTGGTAAACCCATTACTTTCTTGCTGATTTATGCCAAGTTCCAAGATTGCGTCATATTTTAGTAGCATCATAATACAGAAAAAATTACTTCCTTCTGGGTATATTCTGAGGTCAAAATAGGAAAGTTACTAAGCACATTTGGCTTCAGTAGGCACCAAAATATTAAATGTGTACATGTTATCATGATGACCACCAGATGACCAAAACAATATTGAAGTCGAAAAACAGGATGATGAAGTTGAAAGTAAGGTTCTATAAACCGAAAACATGACAGAATGCGGTAATAACGAAACCATTTAATTATTCAAATTGTTTGAGCATTTTCTTTTAGATTTTTGAGCTGCTCGATTAACTGCATAATTCTTTTTGATAATGGTAATTAAGGGGGTTAAAAAAAAAAAGAATAACAATTAAGGAAAAGAAAAGGAAATAAAGTCATTTGATGATGCACAAGACGTTTTCCAATTTTAGCTACTTTATTGAAATTATTGGCTTGGCATGCCAAATGCTGTTGGGTTTTAAGGCATACAGTTGCAGCAATAATAAAACTTAAGCAGCAGAGACAGAAGATGGCAAATAGTACATGAAGTTGCTGTCATTCTTATTTAGATGTCCACTTATATTACATAGTTCTGTTATATGACGTAAAAATGCCAGAAAAGAACTTCTTTTGCAAATGCACCAAGTAGTATCCAGGTTCAATGCAACTATCTGAGAAGTGTACTAACGATATCTACCTATAAAATTATTTGTATTCGTATCATGGAGAGTAGCCAATGCAGAACAAAAGATAAATTTCCATTTCATTTCAAACATTGATAATCTTTGAATCTTAGCATGAGCAAAAAAAAGTTGAAATCAAGACCTTTATTAGTGCCGCGTGCTTTCCGTTTACGACATATCCTCGATTACTGAAATCATGATATTTGTTTAACTTCCCCCACGTAATTGGGTCTGGCAATGACAGACCTTAATGGTCATAACAAAACAGGAAAATTCTTCAAAGGGTTACAGTTAGTAGCACCGACATAACTTTTATGGTTGTTTCTATTTTAATTATCGCGCAGAATGTCGAGAATCGAGAACAAAAATGTGTAGCAACATGGAATGTAAATATTCAAACTATGTAGATAATGCGGATAGTGCAGATCTAGAAATAATGGATCCTTGAAACCGAATCACCTATTTAAAAGAAATGCAACTGAACCCTTGCATGCCTGTCCAAAGAATTCTCATTGTAAGAAATTATGTATTCCGATGCCGGTTGAAAGTTTCTAAAATTGTGCCGCAGCAATAGCACATATCGGACCAAATGTCGGCTCCCCACTAAGATCGAGTTTTCCCCATAGAGCCGCTCATAAGTTTTTTAGACTCTAAACTGTTTCTGCTTTCACCTCTCAATACAATTTCGTGGGAGGGATCAAAGGCATAGTAGAAAACTATAATTAGAAGTTGTATTGTAACATTGCTGCAGGGAAGAATCCATTAGAAATGTTCATTTTGCCTCAGCAATAAATTCTGTTCGCAGGATCAATTAAATACGTATATTAAAGATTCCAGGCAAGAGAGTCCCGTACAACGCTGATCTTCTATATGTTTGTATTTATTTTCCTGGGGCAGACCACCGCACCGGGGAAACATTCACAACGAAAAAGAAAAATGCGATTTCAAGGGTCCGCTCCTCAGCAAGGGTCATAGGTGCTTTGTCGACAATGGTATTTTTCTCCGGCCTGCACTGAGCATTCTTCTTGTCCCTTTGTGCGGTTTTCATCAAGACGACATCTTTTTGCGGGGGGGGCTGTTTTGTATGATTCAGGCCCATGAAAATGCCGTGGCCAGTCTGCGGGAACGAATCCCCGCCAAGAGTTGAACGAAGAGTTCTCCCACGGACGCTCCCAGTGATCCTGTCCTACATTCCAGCTTTCCTATGTGGAGGGAAGAGATCTTCTTTTTTTATCTTCTCATGAATCATGCACTCCCTGTTTTTTTTTTTTGGACAATTTCTACACTTCGATCTAAGGAATTTGCTACAAGTTTCCATGCCTATGTGAATGGAGGTGTTGAGGAATCGTGACAGCCCCCCCCTTGCCTTCGGGATATTCCTGTTGCAGGGACTTATCCTCCAGTTCAACACCGCAGGCCATATTTAAGGGTCTACACGTATCGATCCCGCCCCAGCACAGTACCATGCAGTGTAGTATCGCAACGGGGTCCATACTATTTTAGGCTAACGCTGTACGTGGTGATGATCTCTATGCAGAGACAACGCCCGTATCGTTGTCAATCTGACGTTGCAGTGACATAGCACCGTCGAGCACAATAGGCAAGCACTGTTGCTCCGTGGGGAAGTGGAATAAAGTTCAGGATCAAAGTGAGCCCATCGCGGGCTGCTATTAACGCATTTCCTTAGTTCCCGTGGTCAGCTTTGATCGAAAATTTCGCCCCTTACATTCTATAACTATCGAAGATCCGTGGTCTTACACGCCATTCAACTGTCAGCAGAAAGATATTTCACTGGGTGGGATGTTGATACAACGAGATTCACTACTTTTATTCTGCGTTTAGAAGCCGATCATTTGAGAGCTACTGCCCTTCTGTGTATATTGCATTGAAATATCTAAGGGATTTCTGCTATAAGTCCGAAAGGCATATATATATCACAAAATGTATGAGCCGGTTAGATTAAGTGAATCGATCGCCAGCATATGCACTGCAATTCTAGGTTTCATTAGTAATATATCCTGTTTACCAATCTTCTTCAGCACCTACAACTACGGTAGAGTAATAAGTCGCCCCATTCTGGATTACCGCTAATACCCTGCAGTTGAAAGTCTCAGAAAAACTTGAGCAATAGTATAGCACTCCTCATCGTATCTCAAAATATAAGTACGGAAACATGTTTAATTGAATTCTGATTTTCTCCTATTTGATATTTATACCAGTCCTAGCAGTTGTACTTTAATCGAGTTAATATTTTAACAGTTTTTGATATTCCCCGAAGAATACATACAACAACAACAATTACAACAACAACATTGAAAACAAAATAAACAGTAACACTATTGAGAAAATCAACATATCACAAGAATTAAATTATCAAATTTTTACAAAAGTGGTTCTTACATTCATTTCGTTAAACAAGAACCAAAACAATTATGCAAAAAACAAAACACATAACTAGTTTTAAGCCAATAGATGTGGTACGAGCAATAGCTGACTACTTGGACCACGTGGATGAGTTGGACAAAAACAAACTGGCCTTTTATCAAGGCGATGTTATATATGTAATAAACAAATTGGACTCAGGATGGTGGGACGGAATAATACTGGAGGATAATTTATTACCAAATGAAACTAGGAAAAATCAAACTGTGTTTAGAGGATGGTTTCCAAGCTCATACACAAAGTCATTAGTCATGAGCAAACGACAGTCATATAACAGTTGCTCCATAGTTTCTTCTGATATCAATACAGAGTTTTCATCATTTGATATTAACACACTAACGGATTCAACAAAGTTGAGAGCTTCAATAACATCAATGCTGAATAGTTCTCCGAAAATTTCTAGTTTTGAAGAAAAACCTGAAACTTATGATGAAAATATACAACCAACCTATGTCCCAGCAAAACGGGATATATTCTACCTAAATGAAAACGATATAACTACCTGGGCTCAGCTATACTTTGTCCTAAGACACTTTTCAAATAAATGTCGGGAATACTTTTTAAGCAGTTATAAAGACACCATCAACTTCAAAGAGAAAAAGACACATAGACCAGCATTTAGGTACAATTTCAATATTTTATGCGGATATATCACGTATTTGATGGTTTCGTGTCAGACATTAGAGCAATCATTGCCGGAAATTTCTATTAGAGAAGGTAATAACGAGAAAATCGCATTCTTGTTGGAACAAAAATTAATGAAATCACTCGCTTTACTTGCTGAACATGCACATATTTGGTATAATCATCTTTACTACTTCCATTATAAGCATAATGATGCTGATACTATTATTAGAGGAGAAGACATTTCCTCGATAACAAAATCAGGCATTATATCTAAAAGTTATCATTTAGCATTAAGCGCATTTGAAGAATTGAATGACTCATTAAGTGAGATTTTTGAGCTGCTGAATACATATTCGAGAAATAACAAAACAATTTTAATACCTCAATTATTTCCAAGATTTTTCAAATCATCATTTAATGGCGGTTCATGGTCAAATCCATTTGCCTTACCTACAAATCCCGATTTGGAGCAAAATTATCAGAGTACATATTGTCCTCCAGTTGAAGAAATTTTAGATAGAGTTACGAACTACCATCAACAAAAAAAATATTCTACTAGTGGCACCAGTTATAATAGTTCCTATAATGGCTCAATGGTTAGTTCGCATAGTGGAACTTCAGTGCAAAGTCAAAAGAGAGCAAGAAATGAGTCAACGTCATCAAATTACAATAGAAAGCCATCCAGAATCAATAGTACTTGCTGTGGTCATTCTTTTATTGACACTAAACACAATTCAATACCTAATTCGTTTACCAACTCCAACTGTAGAGACAGAATGCAGAATAATAAGGCAGAACATAAAAGCAAATTTCCTTTGAGTCGAGAAACCTTGAACTTGCTCCAGAAGCGGTTAGCTCAGATAAATAAGAGTTTTGCAGATGAATTAGACACAGATAATGATAAGGAAGTGAATCAGAGAAATAGTACTAGTTCTGACAACTCCTACTCCAATTCAAAACCGAAAGCAATAAAAAATTTAGAGGCAAACTTCAAAACGTATAAGGAAATAAACACTACTGTTCTCATTATTAACGTGCTCGAGAATCTTGATCTTTCATTGTTCACAAATATGAATCAGATTGTCAAAGACAACAACCTTCACAATTCTCAGTTTGAAATTTACAAAGACTTATTGAGCCATACATTGTCATCTGTTGCCATCGCAGTAGAGCAATTCTTCAAAATAAAACAAACATTTCATGACAACGTTATTCGTCTAATAATGTGCTCTCAGCATACGACATTGGATGATCCATACGTTTTTTCATCAATGAGTTCCAATTACCCAGTAGGTATCCTGGACTGTTCAAGTTTAGGCGATTTAACTCTGAAATCGAGGACATTAATAAGCGATTATGGCGCATACTTAGTTGATAATGAAAATGATATCTCAAAGGATTTATTTGAAAAACTGGTTTCAGAAGATACTGAGTTTAATTACGCAACATACTTCTCTGTAAGTTCAGATTTTAAGGATGCCAGACGCAAGTATCTGGAAATTGCTGATGCTGCTTGTGCAATAGTCGAGAAACTTATAAGAGAGCGTGAAGGAATTTTGAATTATGCTGCTAGAACAATGCAAAGTGAGTTAGTAGCAAAATTACTGGAAAATGAAGAGTTGAATTCATACATAGACAATTTGGAAGAAGTATCCTCAAGTGAATCAGATATTATCATATCTCCAGAAACGGACGATAAGTTTATACCATGGTTTCTTCAACCCAATTATACTGATGAGGTTGTATTTGATTCAAAAGGCAGATTAAAGAGCAGTAACAGACACGACATTTTCGAATATCTATTTCAACCCAAAGAATTAGACAAAGAATTCATGACTGCCTTGCTGATTTCATTTGCAACGATTTATTCTCCGTCAGAGTTTGTTATTAAAATAATTGAGAAGTATGAAGAGACACCACCGGAAAATTTAAGTTACGAAGAGTATAATATTTGGATAGAGAAACGCTATCTTCCAAATAAAGAAAGGGTTATATATATTCTTTGGAACTTATTCAAGTTCTTTTGGAATGAACGCTATTTAAATTTTTCATTGGAGCTTTTGGAAAGGTGTTCTAAATCTGGGATAAGAGACAAAATTCCATATGCCAAAGAACTACAATCGTTGATTCAAGCAGTCAGAAATTGTAATAAAACTGCACGCTTCTCCTCCTGGTCTCTCTTACAGCCTACCTTCAGTATTCGTCCAAAATTTTCTCCTCATGGAACTTTATCCAAACTAAACTTTGTTGAAGAGTTTTCTATGTTCTTTCCAAACAACATCAAGGAAATCTCAACTAACAAATTTGCTACGCAACTAACTGCTATTGAGGAGGAACTTTTCAATGAGATTACTATTTTTGATTGCCTATATCGCGTTTGGGGGAACAAATACTATAGTAAGGAGCCCAATAATATTAGCAAATTTGTTGCTTTTGCTAATAATTTAACCAAGTTTGTGACTGATAAAGTATTGCATTTTGAATCTCCGGAAGATAGAGCCTCAATTATAACTTACTTTATTGAAGTTGCAAAGGAATGTTACACAATCAAGAATTTCTCAAGTATGACTGCATTAATATCAGGCATATATGCATCACCAATCTACAGATTACAGAACACCTGGAAATTTGTATCACCCGAAAATGTCATGCTACTTCAAAATCTCAATGAATTTATGGACTCGACCAAAAATTTTCATAAATACAGAGAAACTTTGAGAAATATTACAAATGAGCCCTGTATTCCCTTCTTCGGAGTTTATTTATCAGACCTAATATTCACTCATAATGGCAATAAAGATTTCATTGACAAATCAAATTCAGTAATTAATTTCACGAAACGTTTCAGAATTTTTGACATTATCCAAGAAATTCTCAATTACAAACATTTCAACTATAACATAAAGGTCGATAAAATGATAAGGACTTATATAAATGCGGCAGTTAGCGGTCTTCCAACAATTGAAGAACAATATTCGGTTTCACTAAAACTGGAGCCTAGAAATAGCCGAGGTAATTCCGAGATAAATTGTTCTGTTGACGACAACAAGTCTTCTAAAAAGTTGAATGATTTACTTACCGAGAGTGACAAAAAGAAAACACAGTCAAAAAAGCATCATTTCTTTAGATCAAGAAAATCAAAAAATGAGAAGACGGTAGATGAGATTGCTTCTAAGAACCCACAGACAAATTCACCATCAAAAATCAGGAAGAGGAGCTCAGGTTTTAAGCTTTTTAGTAATAGAACCACAAAACTCTCCAATTCTTCACCCAGATTACAAGAAGCAAGCTAAATTTAGTTAAATTTATTATTATTAAGTGCACAAGATGAACTTGTATATTCAGAAAAACTATTATCCAGATAGCTTATTAATTTTTGGAGGGAATTACCATCAAGCAAATATTTTATTTTTTTGCTGAATTGTAATATTATAATTTTCAGATGTATTTCAATTCTTATTTTTTTTCAGAATTTTTTGTGAATCCAATATTGCAGAATTTGTTTTTCTGCAGATAATTGCCACAAAGTTGTTTATATTATCCTCTTTCCATATTCTTATAACTATTATTAATAACATTATTATATATTCATTGAGAAGGGCTTAAATGTTAAAATTTAAATACATTCTTTAAATTTTGCGTGTGACTATTTGAATTGATGTGACCAAAAATTCAACATTAAAGGGAATGAAACTATAACGATTGAGGTTGGATTTCAGCGACGTAATTCCTGATATAGTTTGTTCCTCCAACACACTGTGCAACTGTCTTCTGATTAGATCCCAAAATCCTTTCTAAATTTATTCCTATTTTCGTCGTTAAGTCTGTCGTATCATGCTCCAAAATCAATCCAGTTTCCTTTCGATCTTTCCACCGTATTGCATCTTCATATACATTTTGTTCAGATCTTTGTCCCGTTATGATTTGCCAGTCAAATGTATCATGATCCCATAGGACTGCTTGCAAACCAAATTGACGAGCTATGGCACGCACTCGTTTATCGATTCCGCCAAAAGGGGGTCTAAAGTACCTTGGTAGATGATTTCCTGTAGCATTCATCGCCCACATAGTCCATTCAAGTTGAGCAACTATCTGTTCATTACTGAGCGAGGGAAGATGCGCATGTGACCAAGTATGTGAAGCCGTGTCATGCTCTCTGTTTATTATACTTTTGTAGATATCAGGATATGTCACAATATTAATTCCTAAACAAAAGAATGAAGCTTTATGGTTCAAATGATCAAGTAAGTTTAACGTTGCTGGTGTAGGTCCATCATCAAAAGTTTGCGAAAGTGTATCACAAGTAATGATATCATCATGTTCCAAGCATTTGTGACAATCAAATGAGCATGAAGATCTTCTCACATTTGAACACTGTTGTTGATTGTACGCAGGAATGTCCGGTACATTTGAAAAATCAATATAGCTTAAAGGAATATAAGGTGGCTCCATTCCTGGCCAATCATTTAGGTGGGTAAAGTCTTTGAGCCACTGTGGAAATGGTGCCTTTATGGAAGTTCTCTCAACATGAAATGGATTTAATTCAGGAGCGGGAAAAGTGCACACATTTTGAAAAAGGAAAAAAGCTCTCAGATAACCATTCCAATTTGTTGATAGCTTCACCATTCTATTTGTTTGTTTTATTTCTAATTGATGCTTTGTATCTTCATAATGCATTATCTAAAAACCTATATTCTCTTCAACAGATAACAATAATGATTTAAGTGGGGAAAAAATGGATTTTGTGTCAACTTTGTGAATTCTGACTTGCTGTATTTCTGATTAGCAACATGCTGTAAAATGCACATGATTGTTGGCCTTCCCATTATTATTATTACGGTCGATAGGTATCATTTTCTAAAAACGTGAAGTTGGGCTTTAAATCACACACTCGTAAAAAACATTTCTAACCATCGCTCCGGACATAGAAAGTTTCACAAGATTTGCAAATTTAAGGTGGTCCTCCTTCAAAATATCAGCAGCTTCCTTGTTTAAGGGATCATTTGGATTTGGTTCTAAGAATAAAGATAGCAGGCCAATAATAACACTCTGAAGGTCAAGTGCAGGAGACCAATCTTCTCTTAATATATTCAGACATATCTTCCCTTGTGGATCGATATTGGGATGAAATATCTTATTTTTGCAAACAACTTTTGGTGGCTCTATTGGGTAAGTTGGTGTAACTAAAATTGTAAATCTAAATTTACCACCCACATAATACCCTTCATTAGGTTCAATCGTCACATTCAGTGTCATCTCATTTGGGTTATCCAGGTCCAAGATATTTAAAGTAGTGCTTGGTGGCAAGATAAGCTCTTCTAAGTCATTCTGTAGTCTGATCTTAGCTGGTGAAGCACCAGTAGAAATTTTAGGAACTTTATCGCTAGATCCGGTTTCTGAGGCCGCCAGCTCTCTCTGCTTCTGTTGTTGTAATTGACGTAGTTTTAGCTGTACAAATACTGATGAAAGCAAGGAAATTCAAAAAAAAAGATGGATTTCATTGCAAAGATTGCTCGTAGTTAGTATTTACCATATCGAAAAGCTACGGAAGTCCTGAAAAGATGAAAAAAAAAAAACTGTTCTTGCTATCAGCACACAAGAAGGTTCAAACGACATACCATTATCTTAAATTCTATTAACGGGAGAGAAGGTTCCTTCAAGGTTGAATTATTCCTTTCGCAAGTAGAAAATAGAACCTCCCAAAGCTGTTAGTACCAGTGTACTATATCAAATATGAAATGTTTCTGTGACCCGCTATAAAAGCCATCGCAGCTAAAATTGAACATGTACCTGTGTATGCTCATCGCGATTGCACACACATTAACTTACAAAGTTTGTTGTTTGCGCACAAATCGCCCTCTTTGCAGCCTATGATTTACCCGACCTTTAATTACATTTCTTCCAATTTTTTTTCAACAGAGTGCAAGTAGCGTGCGAGAAAGCTCTGTGCTCAATGGACGACAATGATGCTCAAGTGAAATTAACTAATAGGACACTAGGCTCTGGTGTAATCGCGTTGGCAATTATGTACAAGATGTACAATTTCGGCGGTTGTAAGGAGCTAACTCGAAATTTTGGACGCATTTGAACGAGCCTATTTGTTCTCGATTTGTTTTCACTTTGTGAATTGCTTCATTTGTTCTTTCATAGCTGTGAAACAGCAGAGGCGGTGTGTATATTACTGCAGGGCGTTTCTGATAAGTTCTCAATTATAGCTCGAGTAGAAGAGAGAGATCTGGTCTAATTGCGGTCATTGCCATTGCGGATTGCATTTTAACAAGAATTGCACAGGAATTTCAGTTTTTTATTTGTATTTCCATCACTACAATACTTTAGTCGGAAAAGCCAACTGGTAGCAGTATTTGAGAGGACACGATCATGGGTCTCAGCAGAACTTTAAGGGGGAAGGCCCTTGAGAAGCTCGCTCAGTATTCTGTTTCTAGCAAATGCTCAGTTAAGCCTGTTGTCCCTAACAAGAACGAAGATATCAGACGCGACATCGATGAGGCAGATGACACCTTAGAGATGATCATCAAATCTCTGCCTATTTATTATTCTACTTCGCCTGCTAAGCTGTACACAATTCCGATGAATCTTAATGAATGGGAGGCTATATTGGCATTATGCAGGACTATTCCAGACAATCTTGAACAGGCCATAGACATTATTGACAATGCTATTGCCTCATATTTCCTGCATGCACCAAAACAAAGAATGACCGATTTGGTGTATTCAAAATTCAAGATGCAAAACTTGAAAAATCCAAATGAGTTATTGACTTTTGAGATGACAAGATTTCTGATTGGTGTGGCAAGTAGATTTGATAGTATTTTGCCTCAAATCGAGAAATTAATCTCACAATTTATTACTACTATTACTAGTGTGATATTCACAAACAACATTGCTATATTCTCACTATTGGGATTTCTGAATGCATTCATTTTAGATTCTGCCCCATTGCAACTGACTAGCATTGTTTGGGATGGAATCTCTAACTTTTTCATTACTCAAAAGTTCTTGGTTGATCTTGATACTGTGCTAGACTCTACTAGTGGATTTGACAACTCATTACTAATTCCATATTATGATGCGGACCAGGAAATTAGTGCAGCCAAGTTTTGGGAACTATTAAGCGGTCTACAAGTGACAATCATGAAGAAAAGA
Source organism: Nakaseomyces uthaithaninus (assembly GCA_030564085.1). Taxonomy (NCBI): domain Eukaryota; kingdom Fungi; phylum Ascomycota; class Saccharomycetes; order Saccharomycetales; family Saccharomycetaceae; genus Nakaseomyces; species Nakaseomyces uthaithaninus. The sequence goes on along the minus strand of JAJLUB010000114.1, from coordinate 5,268 downwards.
TTGAAAATTCCATATGAATATGATCTAATATCTGAGTATTTGTTAAAATTGCAATATAATCATTATAAGAATATGCATAAAATTGCATCTGAAAGAGGTGATTCACACGAGTATGTGGCCTTGATTGAAGGTTTAAGAACTAACTCTGATGAAATTATTAAAATGCTGGAATTTTCAATAAGAACGATTGAGACGCAAGAGTATTCAGATATGTCAACTGAGACAAGAACCAAATATTCTTTCAATACTGATGCACATTTCGCACAAGTACTTTCTGTTCTACCATTTTTGGAGTTTGACCATAGAAAGGATCCTTTGTTTGATAGATTTCTTAAATTGATATCAAGCAACATTGAAAAGTACCTTTTGTTTGAAAACTCTACAGACTATCTCGTTAAGACATTGATATCAGTGGGATCAATAATCAACTTTTTTACTACTGATATTTCTCTTCTTGAACTAAGGTTCTTCCCTTTACTAATTGCATCACAAAATATAGGGTATGATGTGATCTTGAATGTTACTAAAAATTTCACCATGGGACTTAAACCCTTAAATGAAGATGCTATTGTTAGTACCATCTACTCGATCAATAACTTGTTAGCTTTAACGGAAGACGGCTTGCCAATGCCCGTTATAAAAGAGAGAAAACAAACAATAACCTCTGGAAATGAAGAAATGCAAAACGCAGCTCAAATGCATTCACAAATTTTAGAAAGTTTTGATATTAAAGCCACATCCGCAAATTTACCTTCAGTTGGAATTATCAAGGATAGCTCCGCAACTCCAGCGACTTATCATAGAATGCTGTTCAGAAATTGTGTCAGTACTATTACTCAAATTGCGTCCCATTTTAACACGCAGTCAATTACAGCACTAACCATATCTATACTGACACAAAAGGTAGGTGTGGTTTCCAAAGAATTAGATGATATTATTTTACAATCAATGGCTGAACTTGCACCATATATTCCAATTTCCGAATTTTCTTTATTTTTGAAGTTTCTGAAACTTTCCGAGAACTCAGCCTTAAAGCAAAATAATACATCACTGTTCGATTGTATGCTAAGAGCAAAGGCTACCTTATCGAAATGCTTATTAGAAAAATCTTACAATTCAGAGCTTTATAAGCTGTACTTGCACGATATCTTAGAGAGTATCATTTCCAGTGGTGATGTTGAGAGATCAGACCATCATAGAACACAATCTGAGATTGTTCGAGTCGCAGATCAAATAGTCAAATACTTGGAACCTTTGGCTGAACTGCTACCTAAATTAGGAACTACCCAGTTGGATATGGCGGATGACGCTAAAACGACTGTAATGTTCAGAAATATATGGTTCAACATGGTCGTTCATGGATTTTATTATGAGTCTGATTTAGTAAAAGAACATTATGATAGTTTCTTGAGGATCGCATACAACAGTCCACCACTTACTTCTGATTTCCCAGCGAACAACAAAGAGATATCAGTTGAAATGAACTCAATTTTACGCCGCAGTTCTTCGAGCGCAAATATTAAATTACAGAGACAAACAGTATCAGAGTATTTCAATAATAACTTAGTTCAGTCACGAACTATTTCCACTGCTAAAATCATGTTTTTGGCATCTGCCAAACTGGTAGAAACCATACGTTGTGAGGCTGGTGATTGTTCAAAAGTTGTTTTGTACCTGTCTGACCCGGCTTTAAACTCCAGTTCAGTGGAGAGTTTTATTGGTACTATGGCGGTAATGATGATAAAGAAGTATGCTAGTATATCGAAAAGAGAAATTTCTGATCGTTTTAATGCAGTAACCATAGCAAGACAACTGAACAATTTACTTTTGTTACTTGCTCACAGGGAGCCTGATCTTCAAGATATTGCATTCCGTTGCTGTGATTTGCTCATACGTAGCATTCCATCTGCTTTATTACATCATCATTCACTCTATACATTATTGGATCTACTAACGACATTATTTGATAGTATTGTAGACTCGGAGGTAAACAAGTTTGATCCTCATTATGAATTTCTACTAAAATATTCGAAGGTCGAGGTTTTGTTACCAGGTTCGATAAACTGGAGAAAGAAAACATTAACAAGATTACATAATGCAGCTAAATCTTGGACCATGCTCATCATGAACACAGCTAGTCAAAATGCAAAAATTCTGTTACAGACATATATCTCTGGAGTTCCACAATTTTATAGATCCAACTCTATTGAATACGGTGTCTCTTTTGCAATTGATATGGCAGGATCTATTTCAACAGCAGATAAAGAGCTGAACAAGATTGAATTTGAAGGTTTTGAGAAACCAAACGCGGTTGCGGGGTTCATTTCTCAGCAATCATGGAGGTCTAAGTTTTTAGTTGATACAAGTATTTCGTTCACCCCAGAAAAATTTGCAGATGAAATTCAAGAGCAAGCAACTTCCATTAGAACAAAAATTAAGAATGGTGATAAAGTAAGCGGTCAGGATGTCTCAGATTTACTTGATTTTTGTGCAGCATTATTAATTATTGGAAATTTTAATGGCAAAACGATACTTCATGACTTAGTTAGAATTCCATTTGAGGTATTTAATTCATTTTCGATGAAAAGCGCCACTAATATCTGGTTAACAGTCATCACTGAAAGACCCGATCTTGCACATACCTTGTTAAGTGACGTCATATTCTGTTGGAAAGAATCTATAGAATCACAAAGAGGGCTTTTTAATACGGAGTACAACTTAGTTGACGAAGAATATCAGTTGATGGAGTATGCACCTTATAATAAAAGGGAAATAAACAGAGATGCTAGATTTGCATCCGATGCATTGAAACCCCATAGGCATTTAATTAATTTCTTTGCCTCTCATTTTGCTGGTACTATGCACCAAAGTGATCACCTGTTGAGTATTTTCACTTCCTGTTTCATATTTGGTGTACAAAAGTTCTCAACAGCATCTTTGCATCCTTTTGCACGTTTGATTAGAAATGAATATCTTATGTTTGGTATTTCTATTTTGAAAGCTAATTTAAAAAGAAACACCAGTAAAGTTTCTTTGATATGTGATTTAATTGTTAAATCTGGATTAGATTGGTTCCGCTCACCGGCTTCTTGGCCATTTGGATCTAATGAATTGAAAATTAAAGCTGATTTGGCAATTTTAACTCAACTTTATAGCCAAATGGAAATATTAAAATCTGTTTTTGCTGAGCATTGCTTTAAGCCTTTCAAATTATTGGAATTTTTTATGGCACATGAGATTCAACAAATACAAATCTGGTTAACTCCCTTAGAAAAGATACAAGGTGCTAACGGCAATGAATTGCCAGCAGATTTATTAGCAATGGCATATCAAATCCAACCTATTTTAGCTGTTAATGTTTTTGAAAGATATAAAACTAAGAAGTTACGTCAGTCTCTGATTAAGTTGATTGCAGATGATCCATTAAGTTCAGTTGGCGTTGCATCAGCATTAGAATTCTTTTTACATGATGACATATTAAAATCCAAAAGCAATCTTCATTATGTCTTGTATTGGTCTCCTGTGAGTCCTTTAAAGTCAATTAATTTGTTTTTGCCTAATTGGAACCGCAATGAATTCATACTTCAGTATAGTATTTTTTCGCTAGAAGCCCACGACGTGAATCTTACTTTCTTTTATGTTCCTCAAATTGTACAATGCTTAAGATATGATAGTTCAGGGTATGTTGAAAGGTTAATCTTGGAAACTGCAAAAATTAGTGTTCTATTTTCTCACCAGATTATTTGGAACATGTTAGCGAACTGCTATAAAGATGACGAGGCCCTAATCGAAGATGAGATAAAACCGATATTAGATAATGTTCGTTCGAATATGGTCTCAAAGTTTGATTCTGCTTCACTTGACTTCTATAATAAAGAATTCACATTTTTTGATGAAGTTACCAGCATCTCTGGTAAATTAAAACCTTATATCAAGAAGAGTAAAGCTGAGAAGAAGCAAAAGATTGATGAAGAGATGGACAGGATCCTAGTCAGACCCGGAGTTTATCTACCTTCCAATCCAGACGGTATTGTTGTAGATATTGATAGAAGAAGTGGTAAGCCACTACAGTCCCATGCTAAGGCACCTTTCATGGCAACTTTCAAGATTAAGAAAGACATACGCGACTCTGATACTGGTGACAGGAAGACAATTGAAAAATGGCAAGCAGCCATTTTCAAGGTTGGTGATGATTGTAGACAGGATTTGCTGGCACTACAGCTTATCTCACTATTCAGAACTATCTGGTCCAGTATTGGTCTTGATGTATATGTGTTTCCTTACAGGGTGACAGCAACGGCGCCAGGTTGTGGTGTGATTGATGTTTTACCGAACAGTATTTCTAGAGATATGTTGGGCCGTGAAGCAGTGAATGGCTTGTATGAGTATTTTGTTAGCAAATTTGGTCACGAGGACAGCATCGAGTTTCAAAAGGCGCGCAGCAACTTTGTCAAATCCCTTGCGGGCTACAGTGTCATCTCCTACCTGCTTCAGTTCAAGGACAGACACAATGGTAACATTATGTACGACAGTGAGGGTCACTGTTTGCATGTCGACTTCGGTTTTATTTTTGATATTGTCCCCGGCGGTGTCAAATTTGAGGCAGTCCCGTTCAAACTGACGAAGGAGATGGTGCGTGTGATGGGTGGGTCGCAGAACACGCAGGCTTATCGCGATTTCGAGGAGCTCTGTATCAAAGCCTACCTGGCGGCAAGGCCGCACATGGAGATGATCCTTGCCGGTGTGCAGCCTATGCTAGGCAGCGGTCTGCCTTGTTTCAAGGGCAGTAAAACCATGCGCAACCTGGAGAACAGATTCCAGCCGCACAAGACGGACCAGGAGGCCGCACACTACATGAAGTCTCTGATCAACAAGAGTTACGAGTCCATTTTCACGAAGGGATACGATGAGTTCCAGCGTATCACCAACGGCATTCCGTACTGATCCGGTAATTAACATAAATAGATTGTTAGATTATATGAGATATAGTCAATATGTACCCAGCGCCTAATTGATACACTCAGCACCGCCAACCTCTGCGGCGCGCAATGCGATCCCGTGACGCCGTTGCCCATCTGCACAACAATCCAGAAAATGAATACCTGTGCGCTCAACGACCTACACGCGGCCACCGGACAGTAAATCACTCCGAGATCTCGTACATGTCAGGACGCACAGGAAATGCCCTCTCCATGTACCGCGCCCGCCAAATAGTAGACACCGAGATTTCGGTACAACCCGCGACTGTCCTTCCTCCCCCCCGCCCCC
>JAJLUB010000113.1:6241-39772 GCA_030564085.1 Nakaseomyces uthaithaninus | reverse complement strand
CCACGATACTTATCTGATGTAGACTGAATATTGTGAACTTTGCCTTTTTGATGTGTATTACCTTTACTTTTCCCTAATTCTGAATCTCTTACATCCGGTATACCCCGAGAGACTAAATCTGACAGTGAGCTTAAAGAAGGTCTCACCTTCTTCGGAAGACCAGTTAAAAATCCCTGTGATTTATGAGGAGTGTTGTTTTCTTCACCTAATTGAGGTATCGATTTTTTGTCTTGAAGTTCAGAATGTGGTTCACTACTGTGAGGAGTGTTTGATTTCGCGTCTTTTTTTCCTTCATTCATGTCTTTCATGACCACCGGCTCTTTCGGCATATCGACAATTAAACGTCTCGTTTTTTTGAAACTTACATCATCATCTTCTTCATCAGACGAGGAAGATGCAGATGATGACATCGAGGAATCTAATGAGCTCTCCTCGGAAGCAGTATCCTGGTTAGTCGAAGGTTTATGTCTGTTGAAAGTAGGGGGGTGCTTCGTCTCTTCTTGAACTTTCTCAACAATGCCATTTGTTTCAGTCAGAGGTTTTCTTATAGAGGAGAGATTGGGTTTGTTTTCTTTATCCCCCATAGAGGCATCTGTATGTTGATTAGGTATTACTTCAGATTTTTCAATTGATTTGCTTGACGATTCTCTTGAACTAACTGTTGCAGATTTGGTAACGCTCTGATGAATCGAATGTACCGATTCTTTTCTTGTCTCATCATTGTTTGCATCTTTATTCAAATGAACATGTTCTTTTTCTTTCAAATCTTGATTCACATTATTTGACGATTTTCTACTCATTGAGTCTGTATTTTGAGATGCATTAGGCGAAATGGAATCTCTTTGGTCCCCCTGTACAGCTTTGAAGTTTTGAGAAGTCTCCTTATATGCTGGTGGAGAAGTAATTGGATTTCGACTTGAAGTCCCTTTGGACAATAATTTTGATCCCATTTTATCTACATCACTCAATTTTTCCTTTAAGTCCTGATCTGTATTACCTTTGCTTGGGAGGCTTCGTTTTTCATTCACACTCATTTTGTTTGTTGTAGTTTTCATATGAAGTTGTGATCCCACAAAATCATTCTTGTCGATTGAATCAGTTGTTTTGTGATTTTGTATCATCTGTAATGAATTTTCACTATTAGGCATAGGCTTATTGGATGTGGTATTTAATTCACCTTCTGTTTCAGCACTGCTTTTATTGTTTGACTCAGTACTAGCTTGATCAGAATTGATATGATCGTCATTCACACTTTGTTTAGTTTGTGCCATGCTAGGAGTTTTAGAAATCGCTTTAGCAATAACTTCACTTATGGGACCGGTTACTTCGCGTGCTTCCTTATGAGAAGTATTATGATCCATTATTTTACTATTATTAACTATTTTGCCCAGTTTCATTAATTGCTCGAGTTTCTTTCTGAGAATATCAGCAGGATTCCTTTCGTTATTTTTAGAGATATTTCCTTGCTTAGAAAATTTTTCAATCTTTACATCTGTCTCCTTCAACAATGAATCAGAAGTACCACTTTTTTTGGGTTTATTTCCCTCAGATTCGCCAATATCTTTGGATTTCGTATCTGATTTATTTACTTCTGGACTGTATTCGCCACCACTATTCGTAACGTTCAGAAGTACCCTATCGGCGCTCGAGGAATCTGAAATTATTTTTTCTGTACGTCCATTATTACTGTCAAGGCCTTTGTTTATTAATCCAATATTATTCTGTTCAACATCTTTGATGTTTCCTATGGGACCTATTATTTGTTTCCCTTCTCGGCTACTTTCCTTAGAAACAACCGCTATATCACTCGCAACACGCTCAGCGCGTTCATTCTTATTTGAGCTTGCTATATCTGCAGAGCATAGCTTGGGAACGTCTGTAGGTAATGAGATCTTATCACTACTCGATAATTTAGTATGTTCTGATTTTCTTGCAGTTTCATTATCTCGTCCAATGCTTGTTAGAATATCAATTTTTTGTTCAGCCTTTTCCTTCTTTTGTATGTTCAAGTCAACCACAGTTTCCTTTAGTGGATGCAATTCCGGTAGCTCATTGCCCTTACTTCTCGTAATCCTATTTGGTCTGGGTGGTGGTGAAACAGGCTCCTTAACAGGTTCAAGTTCATCATCACTAAATACTTCTGAAAGAGATCCAGAGGAAGCTTCAGAGGAATTTTCAAAGTTTGAAGCATTTTCTTTTTCTGAGTTATGTCCATTATCATGATTATTTCTGGAAATTGAAGTGCGCTTGGGATGCAAAGTAGAATCAGGATTTACCACTTTCTTAAACTTTTTAGGTGGAAAATCAGGGTATAGTTTTAATAAGTCATTCCTGATAGAATCAGGGACACTATTTTTGTCACCTTCCATTAACTTAAGTAATTGATCTCTTTGAAAAATCTTAATGTTAATTTTTTTACTACTTCTGGTAGCATGTTTATGAGGCACATGTACGACGGTAGAGTTAGCCTCTTCTTCATCTTCAGAAATTGCATCTTCTGTTTGGTTATCGTCACCAGAATGAACATAATTATCGTTGCTATTGCTACTGGAATCTTCTTCGGAAGAGTCACTATCATCAGATGAGGTTTCATTGTTCATTTGTACTTCTAGCTTCGTTGGCCTATTACCTTTAACAAAATTTGAGCTCCTATGTTTATCTGTTCTATTCATTGCTTGAGTTCCATTGAGCGCTGTTTCTATAGGATGATCCTCAGTGATTAGAGTGACTGATCCCCTGTCAGCAGCCTTGTCGGAAAAGGTACTTTTTGTACTATTTGAAATTGCAGGTAGTTCTGCAAGATGAACATCGTTTTTTGACTGATTAGTTCTTAGTGGAGACCCATTGTTGTCAGCAATTGATGTTTGACGATGTAATTGATTACGCACAATCTTTCCTGTAACAGAATCGTCAGAGCTTGTACTATCGTCAGAAAGATATGAATCTTTCTCTATGTATGGTTTTTTCATTGGTATTCTCTCTGGTTTTGGTGGTAAGATTGTTGAGGGACTTGAAGGGCCTTCCAATAATACTTTTTCTATTTCAGAGATTTTGGGCTCTGGTATTTGAAGGGTTCCAGAGACGATTCTCGATGGTTGACTTGGTTCTTTCAAATTATGGTTCGCGAAAGTCAATACTGATTCGTTTCCTATATGTTCCGAAATGACTCTTTGGCCAGTTAGTGTTACTCTATTTGGCGTCATGGCCGAAATTATCGGAGTTCCAGATAGAAGCCTCTGCTGCCGAGATTTATCAGGGTCAACTGTTGCGGATCTTGACACAGTATCCTCATCAACAAGACTAGACCTAATACGCTTATCATTATAATCTATGCCAGAACTTATCCTAATTGGAGGTGATTTTGGTTGGTTTGGTGGAGGGAGGAATGATCTATCACCTAATTCATCTTCATCCGAATTTTGGGGTTCGAAAGTGCGCGAAGGTGGATAGAGCTGTCTTGCTAATGGTGTTGATATTCTTGTACTTATTTGGGGTTTAACAATTGATGCAGATGGTTGTCTTTTCTTAGCGACTTTTATGGACCCCGAATAAGAATGCTGACTTTGTTGCTGCTGTTGTGGGATATTGAGAGTATCCAGTTTCGGACTAGCTTCTGGATTATTTAGTTTTCTTCTCTTGATAGACATATAGGACGATACCGGAGCCGCTTCATTTATGCCCATCTCTTCACTCAACATAACCCGAACTGTGTTGTCAACATTGAATACGTCTTTGACCACAAATTCAGGATCTAAATCACAATGATTGCTGTCCTGTAAGCTTAAAATATCAATTTCATCTTCCAATGATGGATACATTTTTTCACATTTTTCAATGATTTCATTGGAAAGCTCGAGTAAAGTATTGGACGACTTTGTGAAATGCAGAAACTTCTTTAGTTTTGATTGCGTGTAGTGGCTAGGAAAACCTAATACACTACTATTTCTGGCTATAGTTGGATAGAAAGAGTTCTCCATCTGCTGTGACGCATTCATCGTACCGTTTCCCTTAGTTGAGAACAGTTGTGATTGGTCTGCTATAGAATTGTTCGCAACACTGTTGCCATAATTCAGTGATACGTTTGAGTTCTGTGCGCTTGGTGGCACCAGAACTATCTGCAGTTTATACATATCGTTGCACAAAGTCTTTCCTACCGTTGTTATTTGCGTAGTATTTTCTGCCGCGTGATTTTATGTTATTTGGAATCCCTGATTTGTCTATAAGAAATGCGGAAACAGTACAAAAAGAAAGGAACAATATTATGGGAACTGTGACCAGGCAATATGCACTATAGAAATCCGTTATTAGTAAAGGAGGCTTGTATTTTCCGAACTCTTATGAAACTTTGTTGCAATGGTTGGAGTTTTGTTGCTCACTATTTTATGTCGAACCCAATTATGATGCTCTCGCCTTTTTTTAAAATTTTGAATCCCAATATAAAAAGGAATATAAGCCAATAGAACAATAGTGTGCCCAATTATAGGATTGCAGCTAGGCGAGGGCAATTGATCTTTTTCCTTGGATCAGAATTATAGCTTTTGTAAAGGGCTAAATAGGACTGTAGAGAAAATGTAATAGCAACCGTACAACAACTTCGGTTAAGATTACGAAAAGCTTGATTCGTTCCTGTTTGTGTTACCACCAACTAATCGTCAAATAAACAGGAACAGAGGACGAGAAGTAACGTTGTTGTTACAATTACTGATCACTTCTCATCGCATAACTCTAGCAAGACATACAAATTTTTTATTTTTTTATTTTATTTTCAACCTGTTCGGGCTACGCTCTGGCATGTCATCGTTAAAGCAAACTGAAGTGCGAAAAAAAGACCTCTGTATTATCACAGACCACGATTAATTGAATCTTTGTTGGGCGGTATCATCGCGATATTGAACTGATCCCACAAAAGTGGGCCCAGCCTAAGCCCATATAACAGCTACGTTACAAAAACCTCAATCTATTGAATACTGTTTGCTTTTACTTTGTTTTTCATTCCCTTTCGAGTAGGAAGCCTACCAAATTTTTCAGACCAGGTCCTAAGAGAATTGCTCCAGTACAGCTTTGGTTGCCGGCATTCCACATCTCTTACATATAGTTGTATCTATAAAGGAAATGTGAAAAAAAGGAAATTATCGTAATTAATTGTAGATGATGTCACTCAGGGTACAGTTTGTTGTTGGAATATTGCTTGCATCGTGCAGGAGGAAACTTTGCATACGGGGACGATGGGTGTCCTAAACATGAATACTCTTGTTAAAGAATAATAATCAGATGTTACCCGGGTCTTACACCAGTTACAAAAAGCAAAAAGAAATTGGACGAGTCCGGAATCGAACCGAAGACCTCTCCCATGCTAAGGGAGCGCGCTACCAACTACGCCACACGCCCATATAGTTTTAGTTGTGGTTTTTATAACAGGACATGCCCTGATACTGGCAGCAATTTCAATTCCGTATTACTTAACTTAACATTGACCTTTTTCTATTTTCGACAGTGTTTTCAACTATTCATGAAGTTTTACAATTTCCCGGTGTTAGAATATATGCGTTTTTAGTTTTTAGTTATATACATCTACACTCTTTAATCCAGATATTGCGATATAAAAATGTGCTAGTAGGTGGTTTTGTATGCTAATGGGTTTCCTCAGGGGTAAGATCTTGTGAAACAGGATTTTGATCATCGAGTAGTTACGGAATCGTTGCAAATTCTGGAATTTGCTTAAAGATTTAATTTTTGTTCAATGTAGTCAATCGTAGGAACAGTGGATGTATTACCCAAAGCTACAATAGACACAGGTTTATTTTTCAATCTGTAATTAGCCCACATAATAATGTCATCCTTAGTAATTTTGTCGACCTGCTCAAAGACTTCTTCCGGTGATAAACGTCTCCCAGTAGTTACGATTTGTCTACCCATATCCTCCACAATGGCTGTGGTATCATCCAAAGACAGGAGAAGAGCTGCTTTCAATTGAGCTTTAGCTCGGTTTACTTCATCGTCAGTTATGTCTCCAGCCTTTATTCTGCGCCATTCCTTAAGTACCTCATCAATAAATTCCTTAACATCATGCTCTTGAGAATCTGTGACTATATACATCCCCCATAGACCAGTGTCGGCATAAGAAGTCGAAAAAGACATGTAAGAGTTTGCTAAAGTCTTTGAGTCCTTGTTCACGGCAACTGCAAGGGGCGATGGTGCGTTAGTCCCCGTACCGACAGCTCTATCCCAGTTACCCACAATTGCTTGGGTTGCCAAAGCAATGAAATAGTCCGGAGCTGACCATGACACCCCCTCTAAAGCAAGCGCTATATGTGTGGTTGGCAGGGTATTTTCTGGAAGCAATCTCTGACCGCGGTAAAATACTGGCAACGGGCCACGTGGAGAACCAAGAGGCATTGGCGAGTCAGACTTAGGTATGTGCCCTAAATATTGTTGCGCATACTTAACTAAGTTTTCATGATCAACTGCCCCAGCTCCCGCCAAAACCATTCTGTCACCTTTGTAATTTTTTGTAATGTACTCCTTTAAATCTTTCCTTGCAATAGACTTTATGTTCTTTATGGGTCCGAGAATTGTTCTTCCCAATGGCTGGTCCTTATATGCGATTTCGTGTAAATGATCAAATACCACTTCATCATACATTTTGTCAACTTCTTCACTTTCTCTTATGATAACATCTCTTTCCCTTTCAATAGCCTTAGGATCTAGCACTGATCTCGTTAGAATATCACTTAAGATATCTACAGCACGGGGAACATCACCTTCCAAAGACTTGGCATAATAAACTGTATTTTCTCTTGAAGTGTAAGCGTTCAAATGGGAGCCAATATTCTCAATCTCGAGTTCAATTCCTGTTTGTGTTCTATTTTGTGTTCCCTTAAAAGCTAAATGTTCTAAAAAGTGTGCTGTACCGTTATTCTTGGTGTTCTCAGCTCTCGAACCAGCATCCACAAATATGCCCACAGTTGCAGTGGATTTATTTGGGATGAATTCACTTGCTACAGTCAGGCCGTTCGACAATACGGATGTTCTCGTTTGAGGTAATGCATTTAGACACTTGGTACTTTGGGTAAACCTCCTTGTATGTCTCAAATTCTTCACAATTTGACGAAACATCTTTCAAATATCAGTTCAAGCACTGAATAAATCGCTTTTCCTCAATTACTAAATAAAAAGCTGTTCAAAAGGACAGGCAAGACCTTTCGTTTTATAAACTGTTTATCAATCTATTGTATCGAGTTGTTTATTTATATCTTCTTTATTAAATACCTCCTGTTTTAATGATTTCCACAGCATTGTTTAATGCTACGCTACCTGACTAAGTTAGCAGGTTAGTTTCTAGAACTTTCAGATTATTATAAATTCTATACTTCAAGACGTTGAATCACGTGAATATAAATTAATGCTAGTTATTTAATGCATAGTTGTATTTCTAAAAGGTTTATCAATGCTGATCAAAATGACGAACATATTTCAGCTTCAATATCCTCAACAAAGTATCCCTCTTCATTTGTAAAATCTTTCCAGATCAATTTGTCCCTTCCCATCAGAGGAACAAGTAATTCATGAGTATTCATACCAGTCCTTGTCTCAATGAAAGCAGAATGAAGTGCTATTTGATCTCTTGATGTAGCAGACCAGCTGCCATATTTTTGGTCATAAAGTATCGGACTAAAGGTCTCTGCCAAGTGCTTCCTTATTTGATGTTTTTTCCCTGTTACAAGTTCAATGACAAAACAATCGTCCCGAATTTGCTTGTACTTTGTGATCATATCATCAGATTGAATAATACCCACTGATGGTACTAGTAGCGAGGAAGCAGTATCAACTAGCGCTACATAGCGTCGTTTAAGTTTATAACCTTTATTACCACCATACTTGAGATTTCTACTGAACATCATAGCTGACCTCTTGGTTTTTGCTATTAGCATTGCACCAGTAACACATGAATCAAGCCTTTGTACAGTTTTCCACTGTGTCGTATCACGGATGTCCCTATAATTGTGAACAAGTTCTTGAAGTATTATAGGTCTGGTATCTCCACGAAAACCCGGCTGTGACAGATAACCAGCTGGTTTGTAGGCAACCAAATAATGTGCATTCTCAAACAAAATAGATAGCTTTTTGTTGTTCATACCAAATAATGCATTAAACTGTCTTCTGGAACACCTAGCCCCTCAATATGTCTTACCTTTTTGCCTATGTATTGTTCACATGATTCTGGTTTACTAAGATAATTCTACTGAATAGAGGCGAATTTCCAGAAAACCTAAACATAGGAAATCATCAAATACATTAAAGGATACTCCAAATAAGTACAACGTATATATTACTATGTGTATTGTTTGAGACTAAATTTCATGTTGCTCATGAATGTATCGTGGTTAAAATCTTCCCGATTTGCTATGTATGTTTGGATAATGGTCCTGTTTACGTGTGCCAAATGCCCTTCCTTAGTTAGGGAATCTAATAAGTCTGGTTGAACCGTGAACAAGTTCGCAAGTTCCCTCAAAGAGGCAAATTTGTCAGACAGAGATTGGATTCCCCATTCCTCTACTGCTGTTTGGTATCCAATGATATCTTTTGTGACTATGATACCTCCCGCAGAATTGACTTGAAATTTTCCATAGTGATCTAGCAACAACCTATAAAGATCATCACCCACTGAGGTCAAAAATGTTACTAAATTTTGAGACTTTAAATGTTCGCTTACTTCTGCATAAGTGCTGTTTAGCAGATTGACTATTTCAATAGCCGGTTGAGTATCTTGATCAAGAAGATCCAAAGATTTTGGTAGGAAATCTTTCTTCTTTTGTTTGGAGAGGGAGTTGGAGAACTTATTAGAGAATACTTGAAAAATCTCTTCAATAATAATATTTATCATAGTTTCACAGTTCCGTATCTGAGAATTTGTAGCCATAATAACCTTTTTCTTAACATCTGGATAATTACTCAATAATGGCAAACATACCGATTTAATTAATGTTGACAACAGACTCAAAATTTCGGTACTGATAGAAACATATTTCAAAGGGGTCAAATCAATGATGTCTGTTTTTGTTATATCGATTCTTGCAATTTCAGCATATGCAACCTCTAATGAATTTTTAACATAAGATCCTATTATCCCCATAGAAGCCAGCTCTAATATTTCAAATAAACATGAAGTAGCCTTATTAGGAACGAGCTCCATCACACGGGCAATTGACTCAACAATGCATTTAATCATAGAGTCGACAGTTTCCAAATTAAAACCATCATCACTTGCAGCTAACTTTTCGTTATTATTGTCTGATACATTAGAGTTATCTCCATTATTGATGGAATTGGATCGTGTGACTGGCAAACGGTCTCTATCTAAATGTGATTTGATGAATGTATTAAATTGAGACAATTTGCTGTTCAAGTTATTGCTACTAGAAAGTTCATTGATTGTCGCCTCCGGAATATCATTCGAAACCGATCTATACTTGTTAGTTAACTGTTTCTGCCTAATCTCCTTTTCATGTGTGCTATTGAAGTAAGAGGTCATTTCAAGTAGAATTAATTCTAGACTTCTCTTCTCAATATCAAAGTATTTCGACCGGTCATATAGGAATCTTGAGAAAAAATCGGAATAACATTGTTCTAAGGTGGATTGAAGGCTTTCATCATTTTCGACTTCCAAAATTTCAAAAAAGTCAGATAAATCTTTTACAAAAGTTCCAATCAAAGAATAAAGGGCATGCAAAGTTCTAACATAAGCCAAATGCGACACCGAAAGTGCAGAATTTAAGAAAAATTCAAATCTAGGTTCAATCTTTTGAGCAAACACACGTTGTATAAATAACTGTATCACATAAGCGGCACTGTCTTCAAACACTCTTTTTACAATCTTCGACTCATTTTTCACAACATCCTCAATTTCAGCAATCATATCTACCAATCCTTGTGAGTATATCACACCATGGTAGTTAGGGTCAACTAAATTATTTTTTGTCTCTTCGTTAAGAAATGAATTATCCATAGCGTTTGGATCAAGGATTTCACCTTTATCAATGAAAAAATTATGCTGATTAATAAAACTTTGGATGACATTTATACCTCCATTGTATTGATTTAAAATTAGTGCAATCTCATTCAATTGACTAAAATTGTTATCTTTGTAAGCGTTATTGAATTCAGTTAGCATTTGGTTCTCCATGTCTTCGGCATATCTCTCGATAACTTCGGTAGTTTTTTTGGTTGACTCAATGGAGTCTGTCTCCACCTTTTTTGACAAAATTAAGAGATTTTTCATCAAAATGGCAGCATTTAATCGATTTATCAACTTCTTTGAACTTCTTAAGTTGTCTAAGTACTGCGATTTTCCTTCTTTCCAAAAGTGATTGTATTGTATAATGAGCTCAATGGACTTGATATAATTCTTCTTTTTCTTGATTGAGTTTTGCAGTTTTTCACTTAATGGTGAAATCAGCTGATTAATGGAGGTTAATTTGTTGTCGAGATGGTTGTAATTATCAATTAACTTCGATAAATCAGAAGACAGATCTAGTATCTTGTGCGAATAATTCAGTTCTTGTCTCGCTACTGTATCAGCTACACTCATTTTTTCATTATTCATCTGGCCTTGCATTATGGTCAACTCCTTCAATGTGGACTCAAAGGTCCTGATATAGGGTTTGGGGTCCAATTTCTTATTCCATGACTGGGAAACCACGTCATCTTTGTCTTTACTAAGCTCTTGTACAAATTCATCAACTGTTAGCCCCCCCAAGAAGTTATTCGTGTCAAGTATCAGTTTCTTCCATTTCGGATCTAGTTCATATAAAGAATTCATGGCCCAATATTTTTCTTCTCTCTCTCTCTGTTTCCGTTTGATTTTATATTTTCTTTCTTGTGTGGTTTTTGTAGGAAAGCTCTGCTTCTGACCCGTTCTGCGCTTTGTTGATTTGAAACTTTCCCCCTTGGGTCCTTAATTTTACAATGTCAGATAAGATCAGAAAATGTAACAACTGGATTGTCTCTCTAGATTTCTTTCAGTTGATGAACGAAGCTTCTCGCAATTTCGATCCTATCGAGGCCTCCCTCGATATATGACTTCCCTATTTTTCCAGCACCTGTGCTTCGAGCATTCCCAATTTTACAAGGCAACGGTTTTCCCAACACCTAAACACGTGATACCAAAACACACCAACGTTCAAAGTGATGCATGCTTTTTGTGTCAAATGGTATTTAGGATTCTCCATCAAGTGTAGTATGTGTTGGCGCTGCCGTTCAAATTGGTCTTTTTTGTACAACACTGATCTCTTGGAAATTCATAAAATACATCCTGTAACTTATAGAAATCCTTCATTTCATTTCATTTTATTATTGATTTTGGCTGTCACTGGTCCTTGAAAGCAAAAATATAACCCCATCGGTATGCGCGCCCTTTTATTAGTCAAATGTTTTCTGCTAGAGCTCTCGATGGCATTCAGAATTGTGTGCTGTGGCTATGACATCAACTCGTGCTAGAGTGATAACTGCACACAAATATATAGAAATAACTCCTTATTTCCCCAAAAGAACTCGATTATACAGCAAATATTCATGCCAATTAATACATACTCAACCTTTCAGTATCCAATTTCATTGGTATCCCCCCCTTACTTCTCCCAGAATTACAATATTACACTCACCAGATACACTATTGTACTTGGGCGGCAATATATAAGATAAGATATTATACTGGCCCCCCCCCACACTTCCGCGCACCCGACCAAGACGATGAGACCGGGAGGGTAACACCTCGAAATATGAACTGATACGAAGTACACGTGCCACGTATAGTGGTATACACAGTCACATGGCCTTATACCACTACAAACGAAAATTCGTGTTGTCTTATTGTCCCGGTCGCGTGCCCGTGGAGGGCCAAGGCACACTGCTGGCGACGACACAGCGAGAGGAAAGACTGGTGGGTGCTTGCTGTCGTCGCGCTGTGGGATGGCGAGGGGGGGATTCGTTTTCTCGCGTTCCTTTTCAACAAAATCCGCATTACGTGCTGCTCTGTGCTGGCAACTGTGTGTGGTCTAGTGAACATCGAGTTTCGATTCTTCTCAATTGAAGGCTTCAAGAAGAGTGCTGCTTTCATTATCCAGCGAGGTCTTAGATCAGCTATTGTCCCTGGTGTTTGGCAAGGGGGATTGATATAGGTTCATACCGTTTTCTTGATAGGGAAGAGGAGAATCTTAGAATAAAAGGACGAAAGAAACCAAATCACTACCATAACAATGAAGGTTGCTGCTCTTTTCATGTTGCTCGTGGCTGTGGTGCAAGGCCACAATGTCCTATTGCCTCCACACGGTCGTCGGTGTTTCAGAGAGAAGCTAGGGGAAGGTGACGAGCTGTCTATCACGTTCCAATTCGGTGACAGAGACCCGGAGTCGAGCCACCAATTGAATGGTGATTTCCAGATGTTCGGCAAGGGCAACAGCCTGTTGAAGTCTCTGAGAGACGTTTCCCACGGTGAAGTAGTGTTCACCGCGCCACAGTCCGGACAGTACGAGTACTGCTTCTCCAACGAGAACTCCAACATCAAGACCAAGGATGTGACCTTCAACATGCACGGTACCGTCTACGTGGACATCGATGACCCAAACTCTAACACATTGGACAGCGCCGTCCGCAAACTGGCCAAGCTGACCAACGAGGTGAAGGACGAGCAGAGCTACATCGTCATCAGAGAGAGAACACACAGAAACACCGCCGAGTCCACCAACGACCGTGTCAAGTGGTGGTCCGTCTTCCAGCTGGGTGTCGTCGTCGCGAACTCTTTGTTCCAAATCTACTACCTGAAGAGATTCTTCGAGGTCACTTCCTTCGTTTAATGAAATTGCAGTAAAAATAGAAAAAAATAAATATCACTAGACTGCACAACTTTTTCTTACAAGGAGAATTGATCCTAGCATATACTATTTCTACTTCCAAAAACTAAAACTAACTCCATTTCTTCCTTACATATTGCAATATACAAATATATGTATGCTGGACATGTAATGGAATTCTGATTTAAATACATTATATACAAAAAGAACAAAAAATAAATAATTCAAAGTAACAAATATTAAAAAAAAACACCTAGTAAAAAAGTACAGAATGAAACAGACAACCAATGTACAATTGATATCTGTGTACTTGTGTTCCCGTGGAATACAAACAATCGTTATCGATCAATCGCTGCTACCACTACCTTATTGCGAATTCCCACTTATCATAGATACGTCAATAATGATTTATAATATAGATGATGATCAAAAAAAATGCCATTTCCTAGAATCGAACCAGGGTTTCATCGGCCACAACGATGTGTACTAACCACTATACTAAAATGGCATGTAAATGCTATAGGAGGTCTCTGTAAAATTGTACACTATAGCTAGCAAAACCAGATTTTGATTGCACTTCCAAAGGCACTACAATGCTCTAACATTGAATTAGAAACCTACAGTCAAGGCACTATAACACATTGTCTATATCATATGCGAATTCAACTTTACCTGTCCTACGCTCAACACTTTTTTTTTCTTCAACACATATTGTCAAGGCAAGTCAGGTAACTCGGAAGTGCATGCTCTGACTTATTACGAGAAAATAGTGTAATCGAGAAACAGGAGGGGTGACCAGATTGGAAAGACTGCTTTGAAATTTGAGACACTATTGCTTGCCAAGGTCGATTTAATAAAGATTTTATACGCTTGAAGGTAAAGTGCTCACCACCAACTAGCATTAAGGAACTCCTAGACTCTTTTGAGGTTGAACAATTGATCAATCATGTCCTCACCATTTAGAGATGCTTTTGACAAAGCACTCTCCAACTTTCTGAATCCCAAAGCAAACATTAACCAGCATACCGATGAAAATGAACTTGATGTGGTTTTCAACAAGCTGAACACCGTTATTGCTGCCAAACAGTCGGATATAACCAGGATGTTCGATAGGTGGACGGACAAAACTACTTACTCAATAACCAGACTAATCTCCCAGCATTCCACAATATATGTATCAGTATGGATGTTGACTGTGGCAATGGTAGTGATTATTCTCGGGTCATTCACTTCTATCAAATCAATTCCTCACACCGCACTACCACCCACCAAATATGACTCTTTGTTTGACCCTAGCGATTTTGATCTAGATTCTGAAAGTATTATCATTCACAAGAATGAAAAAGATGCTAAGAAGAAAAAGGATGGGTACAAATTGGCCAATTACAACAAAGTCGATGTTAAACATGCTCTGTTGTTACCCCTCTCATGTGGAATTGTGCTGCTTTCACTGTACTTTTTTATAACCAGGCTCAAGTTGAGATGGCTATCAATAATAGAAAAGGTATTAACCTATCAATCCACCTTCTCTCACGTTTTTGCTGGAACCTTTGTGATTAGCTACTTACTCCAAAGCGTGGTGAGGAACTTCTGCTACTGGACCTCCACCAACCCATTGAAAATATTCCCAAGATATCGTATTACTTTGTCTGATGATAACAAGGATATTAGTCAGGTGGGCTTCATTGCAAATCTTGGATATAGAGATCATTTAAACGGGGAAGTCCAAAATAAAGACCGAATTGCGAAGATCAAAAAAACCTCTTGGGAATCTCATCTTTATAGAAGAGAACTGAGGAATCCAAAGGAAATTAAAGCCGATAAACAAATGCTTAATATTTATATGTCGGACTCCATAATTATTGGTTTTATAACATCGACATTTGTTTCTGTGCTCTATTATTTGTTCCCAAGAAACTGGATCTTGACAAATATCGTTAGTATCAACCTATCAATATGGACTATCTCCCAACTTAACTTGAAGAATCTAAAATCAGGATTTTTTATTTTATCAGTGCTGTTCTTTTATGACATTTATTTTGTCTTTTGTAATGACGTCATGGTAACAGTTGCTACGCGCCTGGAATTACCATTTAAGCTCTCAATTCCAGTTACTTTCAACGTAGCAACCAAGAAATTCGGATTTTCATTCTTAGGTCTTGGTGACATGATCATTCCAGGCATGTTCATTGCCATGTGTTACAAATTTGATATCTGGAAGTGGCATTTGGTTAATATTGACAGGGAGTTCCACTTACTGAACTGGGGTTACATAGGGTGTTATTTCATCACATCCTTATCAGCATACATTGTTGCCATGATAACTTGCATGGTAGGATTAAATGCTTTCAATGTTGCGCAGCCAGCATTATTGTATATCGTCCCATTTCTGCTAATTTCTGTTATGATTTTGGCGTATCTAAAAGGAGATTTTAAGGAGCTATGGAATTTACAATACGATGTCATCGAGATTGATGATGAGCAGCTCGAATTAACCAAAACTAACAAAGAGGACTACATCACCTATTCTGAATTGATTGAATCTGAAGTAACTCAAGATGAAGACAATTCAGAGGATTATGAACTATCATCAGAAGACATAACAGATCAGGAACTGGAGGATGACCAAATTGATTAGTCAATAGACTCTATTATGACTATGCAACTTCTATAAAAACAATTCTCTAAAAAATTTCATTTAACTATCATTACTTAAAGTCATTTAAAAATGAGGAATTTCTCAAATATTTCCTTTGGGTAGATCAATTTTTATAACTTTTCTTTCTCTTCTGCATTTTTAATCAATATTGCAATATCTTCATTAAATTTATTGAATAATTCCACTGATGAGAGAGAGCTATCACTACCTTTCTTCTTTACTGTTATCATAGTTCCCATAGTTGAGTTAACATGATTAATTTTTATTTTGAATTTGAAGTTTCCCTTAACAAATTTGCAATCATATTCAACCCTTTCTTTGGATCCTTTCTTGTCCAATACTTTCAATTGATAATCAATTCCATTTGTCCCGAATTCCTTCAGTGTTAGCAAATGGACATCTTCAAACGATAATTTTGTGACATGAGATTTCATCAATTTTGTACTACCATGCGAATTAGATATTATACCTGAAAAAAGTTTAGAAAACCAGCTTGTTTTTGATGTATCAGCTGCCTGCTTAGTTGGCTTTTTGTTCACGTCTTTTTCTCCTGTGATTACAACAGCTTCTTTCTTAGTTTTATCAGACTTCTTCTTTTGATCTTTAGTACTTTCATTCAATGATACCGTTAATCTGTCTTTTTCATCGCTATCAGTATTTTGGTCGTCAGGTGTCTCTAGAATGTCTTTTTCAAATACTGTTGATGCCTTTTGAACTTTAACTTTAATAGGAGAATCATTCAAAATTTCTTCAGTATTTTTGTCTGGATTTGACACATCTACTGTTGGAGGTTGAGCATTGGAATCTTCATCAAATAACATAGTTATGCGATGCACCTTATCATTGCTCGAAATAGATTCGTCAATTTTGTCAAAATAGCCTTTACTACCTTGTTTGCCTTCTTCATCGATATCCTGGAACATAGATATAATGCTTTGAGAGAGAGCTATGGATTCACGATTATGTCCACTTTGGGTCATAGATGAAAAGCGCTTCTGAACTTGAGCTACCTTTTTTTCAGGTGTCAGTTTGAATCTTGAAATTAGTTCCTCTGTAGATTCCCTGGGAATATGTGAATTATTGTTGGTATTTCCATACATGCTAACACGAACATCTGCAGCTGGTGTAACTAAATTTGATGCATTCAGAGTTTCAATAGATACAGCCTTTCTTTGAACTCTTGTT
This sequence comes from Nakaseomyces uthaithaninus, assembly GCA_030564085.1. Taxonomy (NCBI): domain Eukaryota; kingdom Fungi; phylum Ascomycota; class Saccharomycetes; order Saccharomycetales; family Saccharomycetaceae; genus Nakaseomyces; species Nakaseomyces uthaithaninus. The sequence continues at coordinate 23,080 of JAJLUB010000113.1, read as the reverse complement.
TGAGATTCTGCTTCTGAGGAAGAGGTTTGCAGTGAAGTGGAATCAGATGGTGCATCTTCAAAAATATTCACTTCAGATTTATCTGTTGTGTTAAGTCCGAGACCATACGTGCTCTGATCTTTTGATGATCCAAAAATATTCTTATCAGATACCATATTTTTATGATTATGGGCATAAGCTACTTGAGCAGTTTGAATGCTAGTTGGCATTTCCATCACTTCCGAGAAATTGGAAGAAGCCTCAAATTTGGAACTTAACAAAGATGCTGTATTGCTTCTCTTTGAATTTTTCCTTTGCAAAGCTGCCATCAAATCATCATTGGCTGCTAGTGCAATCTTAGTTGATTGCTTCCTCAATGGTTTCACATCACTAATCCTTCTAGCATTTATGATACTGTTAGGATCGTCATCATTCAAAAGGTCCACCAAATTTTTAAATGTCATTGATGAATTCAATAGAGAAGATGGCATCGAAAGTAGTGGCTCCTGATAAATAGTACTCGACTGCGCTAAAGCACTCGTTTCCGTCTCATCCAAAATACTTGATGAATTAGTCTGGACTTTCTGAACAAAATTGTCTTCAGTTGAAGATACCTTCGATTTATTTGTAATACCTGAGTTTATGTAGTTGCTCAAACGGGACTTGGAGTTTGATTTTCTTAAAAGGGACTGCAATGCATTTCTGCTTATTGGTTGAGTCATATTCCTCCGTGGATCTAAAGATGGCCCTGGCAAGCTCCTCGAATCAACAGGTGTAGAAATAGTTCTAGTAGTTGGTATGTTCACCTTTTTGTTCATACTTTTATTTACATTTTCGTCAGAAACCGGCTTATTCTTTGTATTGGTAATATCTTTCAAAGGTTCTTTTTGCAATTTAAAGTCATTGCCCTGTCTTGAGGTTATCTCTCCACCTTCTACCTCCATGTCTCGATCAATAAAGTTGAAAGTTGGCACAATTAGTTCCTTTAGGGGTTGTGATATGCTCATGCCACTTGCATCTTGTTCCTTCTCAAACATGCTGTGAGGGATTGAATCAGATGACTTGAAGGTATCAAAAGATTGCACTTCTTTTTGAGGAGTCATCAAAGCTAGACTATTGTTGTTGGCTTGGGGTTCAACATGTAATGTTTCATTAGATTTGTCTTGTTCTGTTATTTTCACGTTGGAATGATCTTCGCATTCCTCCTCTTCCAAAATGTTGTCCAGAGCATTCCTATTCAAAATTTGATCACAAAGTAAACCAAATTCGTCATTGGAATCTAGCTTAGGGAGCGGAGGTGCATTGTTGTTATCATAGGCATCATTCACCAAATAATCATTCAAATTTAAAGAACGTTTAGAAATAGAAGTTTGTGAGTACAAAGAGCGCTTGGATTCGGAGTTATGCAATGTTCTCCTTTGCAATTGCTTCAATGATTTTTTAGATAAAGACTTGTGGATAGATTTTGATGAGACAACAGAATGTAAACTTTTAACACTGGGTGACAATGGTAGCTCATTTGTGGGCTGGTTTGGAGGTATTGATTTACTAGATGACTTTGATATGGAAGAGAAGTTTGAGTATGAATGAACTAACGACCTTCTAGAGCTACTCTGCTTAATAATTGATTTTTTAGAAAGTATTGAGAGATTTGATCTGCTTTTGGTAAACATTTTTGATGAAGACGCTGTAAATACAGGAATAGCAGGTGGCAAAGGCGGTAGTTCTGAGTTGGGAACACCTTCCTTGCTTTTCATTGAATGTAGACTAAATTGGGATTTCTGTTCCAATTTAGGAGCTGGTGGTTCATTTGTATCACTTTTATCCTGTAAAGTGAATTCTTGTTCCTCCAGAGTAAACCCAGTGTCATCACGGTTGTCTGGAATATATTGTTCGTCACTAGATTGCTCAGTTTGAGAAACTGATGTAGTTGAATCATTCATGTTTTCTAATACAACACCTTCGATCTTTTCTCTCAATTTATCAGCAGAGATTGGTTTTGAATGCTTCATTTTGTATTGGTATAATAAGGCATAAAATAGTTTTTCCTCTGAATCCTGCTTTTGGAGAAGCCTTGAAACCAGATACTCTTTTTGAGTTCCGTGCCATAATATTTCCAGACTTTTTAGTATCGATTCGTCAATATCCTCCTCCGTCACCAAATTAATAGTTGGCGGCATAGCGTTTTGTATCATATGCAAATCTGAGTTTGACTTCCCACGGCCAAGTAGATTCAGCTTCCTGATTTGCTTGGGATGATCGTTATATTTCATTATTAATGGATGGCTCAAAATATCGTTTATAGTCAATCTTCTTTCTGGATTCAGCACTAGAATCTTCGATATCAGGTCCTTCGCATCTGCAGTTAAATAGTGTGGAAGCTGGTATTTACCAGCTTGAACCTTCAACAGCAATTTTTTGATGTTGTCGTCATTGAAAGGTAAATGTCCCGTTAGCAAGGCAAATAAGATGATACCGCAGGACCACACGTCGCTAGGTCCGCCGTGGTATGGTTTGCCCATAACAATTTCTGGCGAAGCGTAATGTGGGGAGCCACAAGAAGTCTCAAGCAGCTTGCTGGGAAGCTCCAAGGCTGCCATACCAAAATCAGCGATTTTTATTATTTTATTTTTCTTGTCGAGAAGCAAATTCTCAGGCTTCAGGTCTCTGTGGCATATGTTGAACGAGTGACAGTACGCGACACCCTGTATAATCTGCTTGAAGTAATGCACGGCTTCGGGCTCTGAGAGCTTCCCCTTCGCCACCAAGTAGTCAAACAGCTCCCCGCCATCGACGTACTCGAGCACCAGGTATAGCTCCGACTTATTTTCCCACACCTCCAGCAAGCCCATGACGTTGGGATGTGATATCAGCTTCATTATGACAATCTCGCGCTCGATCCCGTAGGGGTTCAACGAGCCGCCCTTGACATGCTTGCTGTTCTCTGCCCCGGCCGCGCCGCTGTCGTCCTTCTTCTTCCGCAGATAGTTCTTCTTCGGCACAATCTTGATCGCAGCCAGCTGCCCAGTCTCCACGTTCTTGGCAAGCCGCACACGGCCGGAAGACCCCTTCCCGAGCGTCTTGCCGAGCTTCCAGGGCCCCACTATGTCGCGCGACTTCCGCTTCGAAGACTTCGTGTTGTTGCTGGTGGTGGAGTCCGCCTGCGAGAGCCGCTTCGTGGCGTCGTTGACGGACTGTATCACGCGGTCGATGTGCTCGGTGCTGCCGCGCTTGCGAGCCTTGCTCGCCATAGTGCTCACGGGCGCCTTCGCGCCCACGGGCGCCTTGTGCATGGCGCTCCAGGCGGCCCGCTTCGCCGCCGCGGACGCGCCCAACTGGTTTGGGACAAGCACAGACATGAGTGTGTATCTGAATTTATAGCGTATCTATGGGTATAGTTTTCAATGAGAGAATAATAGTTGGTGAACAGAACGCGATTGTGTTTTATTTACTTCCCCCCTCCAGATAGAGCAATGCCGGTGGAAATATCAAAGATGCTGGGTTTCTATATCATCGGGAGTGTTTAAGCAGGTAGCGGCGGCCATGGCAGGATGTTCCGAATGGTGGGAACAATATATATGAGACCGAGAACCAGAGGGATGCCCAAAAAGCCAATAGAAGGATTCCCAAAAGCCCAATTAGAGTCAAATAGAAACACGAAAACGCGAAAAGAGGTGTTGCCTCTCTCCGCGCACACACACAACCACCGAAAAAAAAAAGAAAGAAAGTAAAATTCGGGATCAGTCGCGAAATGTAGTGCTGTAGTACGAAACACGCACATGCAAATCCGTATATGTGTACACATAAAGTATCACGAAGTACGTTATATCATCTGATCGATACGTACAGTAAGATAATGACTGGCACCCAGACCCAAGGGGTGTGTGTGTGTGTGTGTGTGTGTGTGTTGGGCTGGGTGGGGGGTGTATTACGTATATGCCCTGTGCTGTGCTGTGCTGTGCTGTGGACAGTGGGAAGCCTCGAGGAGTCTGCACTCGAGAATGTTTGGCTTAGTAATCTCATCTGCCCTGGCTAAGAGGGCCTGCGATGGGGCCCCGAATGACTCGTGTGTAGAAGTGTGAGGGCAAGAAGGGGGTGTCTGTGTTTGCTCTCCGTGTAGTGTATAGGCTGTAGCTGCAGCTTGTGACCTTAACGAGTACGTTTCGGGGGTGGAATGGGGTGTGTGTGCTTTAGGTACGATGGTAGACACCCCCCCGGCATACCAAGCTATGTGCGAATATAAAGGCCCAACTGGTTTGGGATTGTAGAGCTGTAAAGCGAACCCCAATATTGTAGTCTCTGTTCTTGCCCGCAAGCCGACTAGCCTGATCATGGAAGCCAAGATGGAAGAGCAACGTCAGATTATCGAGCAATTGAAGCAGACTTTGAATGCCCTGACTGTGTCTCAGGGTGTCAGGGAGAACTCCGCCGAGGAGCCTTTCTTGCACATCAATGAGCACACCTACGAGGACTGTGCGCAGGAGTTCATTGACTTCACGTACGAGAACCCCACGACCTACCACGTCGTGGAGTTCTTCAGGAAGCTGCTGGAGGGCAAGGGCTTCAAGTATCTGAACGAGAAGAGGTCCTGGAACGACGAGCTGGAGCCCGGGAAGCCCGGCAAGTACTTCACCATACGGAATGGCACCAACATGACCGCCTGGGTGGTGGGTAAGAAGTGGAAGCCCGAGTCCGGTGTCGGCGTTGTGGCCAGCCACGTAGACTCGCTCACCGCTAAGTTGAAGCCTGCCTCCTTGATGGAGAAGGTCGAAGGCTACAAGCTGTTTGGAGTTGCGCCTTACGGCGGCACGCTGAATGAGCTGTGGTTCGACAGGGACCTGGGTATTGCTGGCCGCGTGCTGCACAGAAAGAAGGGGTCTGGCAAGATCGAGAGCACCCTGGTGAACTCTGCCCCACACCCAATTGGCAGGATCCCCAGCCTGGCACCACACTTCGGCAAGCCCTCCGAGGGTCCGTTCAACAAGGAGACCCAGGCGGTGCCTTTCTTCGGATGGTGCTGCGACATTGATGACGAGGGAACCATCACCGACGAGGAGAGAAAGTGTCCCTTGGTCGGGAAACACTCCATCCTGCTGCTGAGATACATCGCTGACCTTGCAGGGATCAAGGTTTCGGATATTGTGCAGTTGGACCTGGACCTCTTCGATGTGCAGAAGGGTACGTTCGGTGGTATCAAGAAGGACTTCATCTTCTCGCCCAGAATGGACGACAGGCTGTGCAGTTTCACCGCGATGATCGCCATGGCGTACTACGGCGCCACTGTCGATCTAGACGAGCTGAGCTCCTTCAACATGGTGGCCTTGTTTGACAACGAGGAAGTGGGCTCCCTCACCAGACAAGGCGCCGAGAGCACTCTCCTCAAGACGTCCATCTGCCGCACCGCCAAGAGGTTCACCAACATGGAGGGCCTCGAGGCCCCCACCTTGTTCGCCAACTCCGTGGTGCTCTCCGCGGACGTCAACCACCTGTTCAACCCTAACTTCAAAGAGGTGTACCTGAAGAAGCACTCGCCAAAGCCCAACTGGGGCATGACCGTGTCGCTGGACCCCAACGCCCACATGGCCACCGACGTCGTCGGCCTGGCCTTCGTGGAGGAGCTCGCCCGCAAGAACAACGACACCATCCAGTACTTCCAGATCAGGAACGACTCCAGATCAGGCGGCACTGTCGGCCCAATCGTGGCCGCCCAGCTGGGCGCCCGCACCATCGACGTCGGCATCTCCCAGCTGTCCATGCACAGCATCAGAGCCGCCACGGGCACCAAGGACATCGCCATGGCCATCAAGTTCTTCAGAGGGTTCTTTGACAACTGGAGAGAAGTCTACGACAACTTCGGAGAGTTGTAGCAGTCATGAACCCAAAAGATAACATTTACTAAGAGACGTGTGTATGACTCACTACGAAGGGTCCCCAAATATATATTCACAAACACTAGACAGCGTGCCTCTCCTTGAGACAGGGTCATATAACGACAGAAACCAGGATATATAGATAATACAATTTTACGTTTAAGTACACACTACACACTACACACACACACACACACAGAGAGAGCATAACCCCCCGCTTGCGTATGCATTTTCAACGATAGGTTTGCCAATCATTGTGTACGTAACAACACAAAACAAAGATAATCACAGTTACCCGGCAAAGATAATATTGTCACGTGAAACAAACCGGGTAAATACACGTGATACAATACAGGGTAACATATGCATGTAACTACGTACAAAGCTACAATCACTGATTTCGCCTTGTTCCGGCGTTCTCTTTTGACCCGGGCTGAGCATTGTTTTCTTTTGCCTGTTGGGGCAAATTGCAAGCATAATGGCCTTTGTGTGTGTGTGGGATCTGATATTTCACCAGTTAGGCGAAGATATTGGCTGGTTCTACTCCTTCTCAATGGTAGAACGCGACGTATACTTGTGTTTTATTGCCCTGCAGGACTTGTTCAACTAGCAGTGTGGAAACAGGAAGATCAAAGGCTCTTTTTCTTTGCTTTGTTGGTCTTGTGGGAACGAGTTTATATTGATTGCCCTCCTGTTTGTGAATAAGAGAGAGGTATAAGCTTTCCCTGCGTTTCGAAATGTGTGGTATTTTCGGGTACAGCAACTATCTTGTGGAGAAGTCTCGGGGCGAGATTATCGACACCTTGGTGGACGGGCTGAAGAGACTGGAGTACAGAGGCTATGACTCCACCGGTATTGCCATTGACGGCGACGAGTTGGACTCCACCCTGATCTACAAGCAGATCGGCAAGGTCAGCGAGCTGGAGAAGGAGATTGCGATCCAGAAGCCCAACAAGGACGTGACGTTTGTCTCGCACGCCGGTATCGCGCACACGAGGTGGGCCACCCACGGTGAGCCCAAGCAGATCAACTGCCACCCGCAGCGCTCCGACCCTAACTGCGACTTCGTCATCGTGCACAACGGTATCATCACCAACTTCAGGGAGCTGAAGACGCTGCTGGTGAACAAAGGCTACAAGTTCGAGAGTGACACCGATACCGAGTGTATTGCCAAGCTGTTCAAGCACCTCTACGACACGAACATGAAGAACGGGCACGATCTGGACTTCCACGAGCTGACGAAACTGGTCCTGCTCGAGCTGGAAGGCTCCTACGGTTTGCTATGTAAGTCTTCCCATTACCCGAACGAGATCATCGCGACAAGAAAGGGTTCTCCACTGTTGATCGGTGTTAAATCGGAGAAGAAGCTGAAAGTGGATTTCGTTGATGTCGAGTTCCCAGACGAGAACGTTGGCAAACCAGATACCCCTCTGCTGTCCGCGAACGGTAACGTTGTGGACAACAACAACGTTTTGGTCAGCGGAAGAAATGCCAGGCACATCGAGGCTAATGCCGAAAATAACAACTTGATGCCAATTGCAGCTAACGAATTCAATCTAAGACATTCTCAATCCAGGGCATTTTTGTCAGAGGACGGTTCCCCAACCCCAGTGGAATTCTTCGTGTCCTCCGACGCATCCTCAGTCATCAAGCACACTAAGAAGGTGCTTTTCTTGGAAGACGACGATATTGCTCACATCTATGATGGTGAATTGCACATTCACAGATCTAGAAGGGAAGTTGGTGCTTCCATGACGAGATCGATCCAAACTTTGGAGATGGAATTGGCCCAAATCATGAAGGGACCATACAAGCATTTCATGCAAAAGGAAATTTACGAACAACCAGAATCTACATTCAACACCATGAGAGGTAGAATCGATTTTGAAAACCACTCAGTTATGTTAGGTGGTCTAAAAGCATGGTTACCTGTGGTCAGAAGAGCAAGAAGATTGATAATGATTGCTTGTGGTACGTCCTACCATTCGTGCTTAGCCACAAGAGCTATATTCGAAGAATTATCAGAGATCCCTGTCAATGTTGAATTGGCATCTGATTTCCTAGATAGAAAATCCCCAGTTTTCAGAGAGGATGTCTGTATTTTTGTTTCTCAGAGTGGTGAAACTGCTGACACTATGTTTGCATTAAATTACTGTTTGGAGAGAGGTGCATTAACGGTTGGTATTGTCAACAGTGTAGGTTCATCAATTTCTAGAGTAACCCACTGTGGTGTCCATATCAACGCCGGCCCAGAAATTGGTGTCGCCTCAACAAAGGCCTACACATCTCAATACATTGCTTTGGTAATGGTGGCCTTATCGTTGTCTGATGATAGAGTGTCCAAAATAGAAAGAAGAAAGGAAATAATGGATGGTTTGAAATTAATTCCAGGTCAAATCAAACAAGTTCTGCAACTAGAAGATAAAATAAAGGGTTTATGTGCCAAAGATTTGAAAGACCAAAAATCCTTGCTACTTTTGGGTAGAGGTTATCAATTTGCCTCTGCTCTGGAAGGTGCATTGAAAATTAAGGAAATATCATACATGCATTCTGAAGGTGTCCTTGCTGGTGAATTGAAGCATGGTGTGCTTGCATTAGTTGACGAAAACTTGCCAATTATTGCATTTGGTACTAGAGATTCGCTATTCCCTAAGGTGGTTTCTTCAATCGAACAAGTTACTGCCAGGAAGGGTAAACCAATTATTATCTGTAATGAAAACGATGAGGTATGGGCTAAGAAGGCCGAACAGATTAATTTGGAAACACTTGAAGTCCCACAAACCGTTGATTGTTTACAAGGCTTACTAAATATTGTTCCATTGCAATTGATGTCATACTGGCTGGCTGTAAATAACGGAATTGATGTCGATTTCCCAAGAAATTTGGCTAAGTCGGTTACTGTAGAGTAAGTAGTTTGACGAACTTCATAAATTTATGCTCACCTTTATCTCTTCTATTTGCTTCTTTATAGAAGTGTCTCTAACGCCATTTACTTACTATTATTCATTTGTTATAAACCCTATAATTATAATACTATCTAATCTTAATAAAATATATTGCTGTTTCCGTTTAATGTTTTCGACTTGATTCCTATTAATATGTCAGCCTAATTGTGCAAAGGTGTAATCTTCTCAAATTAGGAGTGATCATGCTCAGACCGAAGACAACTAGAAAGAACGTCTAATCTTTATCTTGATGAGTAATAGATAACTGCTATACATCATAATTCTATAAAGGGTTAAGGCATCGTTCTACTGAGGCGAGAGTTAACTAGATTTGATTCTTATGTGTGATTTCTTTGATCGAATTACATAAGTAGTCAACATTACTCTTATTAACACCACTTAGTGACATCCTGCCATCGTTGGTTAAATAGACCGAGTAATCTTCTCTCAATTTTTTCACCTGTTCAGGCTTCAACCCTGTATAATAGAACATACCATGTTGCTGTTCAAAATTAATTATATTGCCCCAATTGAGTCGTTCATGTATCATACTGCGAACGGACTTCAATCTTCCCACCATATTTTCAACATCGTGAAACCACTGATATTTTAGCTTATCATTAGATAACACCAATTTGGCAACACGAGATCCATAGCCTGGAGGTGATGAATACATACTCCTAATAATCTGCTTTAGTTGTGATTCCAAGATCTCTTTGATTTTTGGTATGTTGTCAGGAGTCACAATGCTCAACGAACCAACACGCTCTCCATACAATCCCATGTTTTTCGCAAAGGATTGACATAAGTACAACCCATTAGGCCAACTTTTATACCTTGATTTATCAAGACATAACCTCAGAAGGTAAGCATCGTCTAACAAGTTACCTGATTCTAATCCCTGGTAGGCCATATCAACAATTGGAATCATATTTAATTCATGAACTACGTCGATGATACGCTCCCATTGCTTCCTTGTGGGATCCAGCCCAGTGGGATTATGGCAGCAAGCGTGTAAGAGGATACAATGCGGAGTTTCACTCTTATCCTTAGATACCACATTTTTTAGTTCCTCTATCCACTCGTCTACAGTCAATTGTCCATCATTGTAATAGCTGTAACTGTTGATATCTGTAAACCCATTCATCTTAAAAATATTACGATGATTGGGCCAAGAAGGCTTTGGGACCCAAACTTTAGTGGAAATAAAAGAGGATAGAAGCTTGGCCGCTACGGCTAATGCACCTGTACCACTCAATGTTTGAACAAAGCTTATTCTACCTTCTTCAATCAAAGCCGATCCGTCCTGCGGACAACCATCTCTGTACAAAAAATTTATCGTGTGCTTCCTGAAGTCCTCACAACCACTAATTGGCAAATATGAAAGGTCAGTGTTCATTTGACCATCCATATCGATTATCTTTTGCGCCTGAGCCACTGATGGGAAGGTGGTCACCTGACCCCAAGCATCCTTGTATACCCCGACAGTCAAATTGATCTTGTTCAAGTTTTCATCAGCGTTGAACGTTTCTACCAAACCCAGAACACCATCTGGTGGTGCCATTGGTATCTGCGAGAGTGTTGATCTTATCGCAGTTGCATGGAGGTTTCTCCTGATAGGTATTGATCTTCCGATAAACTGGCGAAAGCTCTGCTGCATAGTAAGTCCTGCAGCGTAAATTCGTTCCAAATTCAGCTTTTTGTTCCTTAGGTATAGTTGGTATCTTTTGATCCTAGTGAGTATTGATGTGCAACTGCTAAAATTCAGCTTTGTAAAACCCCACAACATCAACTTTGCTTAATTGGCTTGCAATCCCGCCTTAACAGCAAGCAGTCCGTAATGATCACATTGATTTTCGTAAGCAGAAAGCGGTTACATAATCGTCCAATAAGAGAAAACACGTGTATTACGTGTATTATATAAGCATTTCTATTATATGAATAAGTAATTCGATTTGATATTTGACTAAACCAATCGGTGAAATCTATAATGATCAGTCTAAATAATGGTAATGCATATCCAGAAGCCAAATAGCGTGTTTCATCCATTTTATCTTCTTCTAAACCTGGGGTTTCTGTTCTTTTTGGGTAACTTCAGCCGTCTGAAGTTGTTGCTGACCAAGTTGTACTTTTTAGGTCTCTTTCGTTTTGGAGCGGGAGCCGTTGGTTTCAGCTCCTCTTCCTCGTCTTCATCACTAATTTTCTCGTCTTCGTAACCCATGTATTCGTTTATTTGTTTGGCCTTCAGCTTGTGCAACTCTTTGCGTAGGTCCTTTTTAATCTCAGTGGGTTGCTCTGGTTCATCAAACTTCAATCTTCTTAGCACCCCAGTACGCCTCTTTTGTTTTCTGTAATCCGGCTCTGGTTCTTCTTCTCCCGTTGCGATGTTGCGGACCGGGACTATCTGGTCCTTGAACTCGACATCCAGATGTTTCACCTCCTCGACGTATCGCTTGTGTTCATTGGCCAGCTCATACAAGGTCTTTGACGTATTTTTCTTTATCAACGGTGATGGCGAGAACGGTGCACTTTCCTCCTTTTGTGACTTATGCAGTTTTCGAGGTGTCAGTAATCTATGTCGTATGCTTACCGTCTCGGCCAATTTCAGTGGCGAGTTCGGTCCGTACCGTGAGGAGACTTGGCCCCTCGGTACCATTAGGTTACCAGGATCGAGCCGTACCTCCCCCGGTTCTTCCACCACCAGATCATTCGGCGTAGTGTCAGTCACGATCGTCGCCGGAACATTCAGATCAGGCACGTTAGAGAAAGCCTCAGAGTCAAATAGCCGTTTTTTAACAGAATGTATCATCTGAGAGCTATCTGCGTCCTCGACCTCATCCTCGCTTTCCTCCACTTCCGTCGTCGGTGTATCCTGCACCTGTCTCAGCGGAGAAACTTTCATCTCAAAAATACTGATGGCCTTCCCATATATCTGCGGTGTGGGCCCTAGCACCACATTCTTGGACGTCTCTGGCGAAGGGTCTGCGACGCGCTCTTCCTCATCTTTCCGGGGAGTACGTGCTACGGTTTGCCCCCGCTTGAGACTCGAATACAACTTGTATAGCTTCTTGATCTCTCCTAGGTGCCGTATGTCATCTCTGTCCGGAGGTCTCTGGTTCTTCTCAATGAATTCGTGCTCCCATCGCTTGATTTTCACCTTCACTTGCTGCAACTCCATTCCTATATCCAGCAAAAAAAAAAAATTCTCCCAACTCAATAGTCTCAGAACTTCACTTCACTTAACAGCACAATAACTAGCACAGCTACCAACACCGCTTCCGGGAACTTATCAGCTACTCCACATCGGCCGCATGCACTGTCAACACCACTTCAGCTTAATCAGGCCTTGAGCATCGCCAGAATCGTTCTATTCAACGGCCTAACACGCACAGAGCCGGGCCCCACAGAAAAGGCCGGGGGTCCCAAGGCTTGACACATTTACCAAATAGGAAGTCATGGTGTCTCGAGGAGAGAGATGAGGTGTATTGCTGGGCCAGCACTCTGCTGGTCGTGAAGCTAGAATATGGTCTAAGAGTTGGAGGATTGCATTGCGTGTGCATCTAGTGCTTCTGTCTAGCTGCTCTAGTTTTGTCGCGGGTGGAATATTTATTTATATGTAGAAATGTAACAGAATAAACGCAGAAATATATATAGACTATAAATATGAGAGAAAGAGAGACGAATGTGCGTAAAGTTTTTGGTTGATGGAATAAAGGCAAACATAATAAATAGAATAGGATAGAATAAAATAGGAAGAATGATAGAGTAGAAGAGTGGGGTAGGATAGTAGCGAGGTGAGAGAGGTTCTGATACTAGTGGTACCCTTACGATGTTTTATTTCTGTTGGCTAGCTGTTGTCCTTAGGAGGGGGGAGGGAATCCAAATTCGCTAAAAGTCTTTGACTGAAATGTAAATACAGAAAGAACGCAGCGCAATTGCTTGTGTAAGGATAATTGAACAAATTTTTTTATTTTGCACAGGTAAAAATCAATAAATTGGGAAAAATCAAACAAGGATTAAATACAGAGGAGGCAAAGGGGAAACATCTCTAAATTACAGGATTAGAACATGGATACAGCATTGGGGACGTAAACCTTTGGCAAATAGGTATTCTTTTCCCACAGGAGGTAAACCGGACTGCTTTAACCGAAAGAAAGCAAAACATCAGCGGGCATGGAGCCATTATCATAATCTCACTCAAAATATAAAAAACCAAAAGAAAAAAAAGGTAAGGATTTTCTAACACAGTACAATGGCCAAGTTAGAAAAAATAATAACGGTAAAGCACAAATCAAATATCAACAGCGAGCAGAAGATAATTAAAACGAAAGCTGTCGTGCGATTGACGCTTCATTTTTTTTCTTCTAGTAGAATAATGTTAATCTTGCGTTCATAGTAGAAAAAAAAAAAGTAGAAAAGACGTTAAGGGCATCAGCTGTACGAGGGGTCTTAAAGGGGGAAATCAAGTCATAAATCAATTCAAAAGTCAAGATAGGAAATAAATGGAATAAAAAAAAGTTTGGAACCGTAGTTTCTATTTCATAGAATATTAAATGTAAAAAGAATAAAAAAAAAATGTTTTCTTTTATCGTCTCTCTTGTTATTCTTCTTTCCAGATATAGTGAGATTGGCATCAAATTTGGATAATTCTCATGGGATGGGGAGGAAAGAGAATAATGAAGGTAGAAATCATATGAATGCAAACATGTCACCATCAGTGTCGATGATGAGATCATCTTGTTGTGTAGTGTTATTAGGGTCATTAAACATCATCAAATTCATTGACTCATAACTTCTGTTCATCAGGGAGTCTCTGAGCAAACCGTTGTTTGTTTTAGCGAGATCCTGCTCCTCGATGAGCTCCTCGAGGCTGGGAGGAATGTACGAGTAGAAGTCGTCCAGCTCCTTCGTCGAGAGCTCCTCGGTGGTGGTGATGGGGTCGTCCAGGGGCGCTATCGAGCCCGCAGCCGTGGTTGTTGCGCTAGTGATGTTGTTGATGGTGAAGTACAGCGGCTTGGCGTCCTCGCCACTGTTGTCCAGACCGTGCTCGCCGGAGAGCACAGGGCCCCCAGCCGCGATCTGTGCAAACTTCTTGTCGGAGAACTTCTGTGGTTTCCTCGTGGACCTCTTGGCCGAGTCGGAGGCGTTGCTCGTGAGCGGCGTGCAGGTCGTCGAGGAGAGCGGGGAGTTCACCGAGAACAGGTCGTCATCGATGTCTGTGTTGTTGTTGGTGCTGTCCTCGTCGTCGAACTTCAGGAACGCCAGACAGTTCTCCACGCTGGTGCTGCTCAAGTCGCGCGTCTGCGACAAAGTCTTCGCCTTCTCCTTCTCCTTCTCCTTCTCCTTCTCTTTCTCCTTGGCTCTCTCCTTCTCCTTCTCTTTGTCCTTCTTGACCTTCTTCAGGTTGACGGGGAGTGAGTTCTCCCTCTTCCTCTTGGCATGTGGAGTGGGAGTTGCAGCAGCAGAGGAGCTGGGAGTGAGCGCCGGCGTGGGCAGTGCGCACGCGCCGTGCGTCACCTGTATCGTGTTCCTCCGGTTGGGCCTTGGCCTGGGTGGCAGCACCCAGTTCTTCGACGTCCGTATAACTAGCTTCGCGCTGGTCGTGGGCGCGGAGTTCCTATGGAGGTTTGGAGCTATCGGCACGGGATGCATCGGCATGTCTTAACAAATAATTTTTTTATAGTGTCTCGCGGTGGGTAAAAGCGGAGCGATGTCGGTCTTTCAAAGCTTAAAAAAAACAGAGGTATCAGTGAAGTCCTTGGGTTTTTCTCTAAAAAAAAAATGGCTTTCGGATTAGAAAAAAGAAGTTCAAGCTTTAAGATCTTCTATTTTTCTCTCTCGGGAAGGACACTTATAATGATATTTTGACAAAATAAAGAATATTATGGAATGAGATCCTAAATGGTGTAGGGGGGGATGGCAGTAGGTTGATGGATATGTTTTAAATAAGTGGAATATTATCTCTTCAAGATTGGTTTGGGTGGGGATGTGTGTGTGTGTGTGTGGGGGGTGTGGGGGGAGAAGCAATGCCTTCAGGTCGGACCTCACGCCAAAAAGTAGATCAAGACATTTCAGGGAACAATCTCTATATATACTGGAAAAATTTACTATAAAAATTTTCTATGGTTTATAGGAAAGGGAAGTTATCGGGCAGGTTCCCATTTAGCGATAGAAAAAGAAACTGGGACGCAGGATGATTTTAGCAATTTTAATTGCGGGATTGCCTTTTTCTTCTTTACGTGTTGAAGAATGAGAGAGAGAGAGAGGGACTTCTAGCGAGTGCAACTGGCGTTTCTATCTGCCGTCGGCCTCTGTGTGCCCAGGCAAAGAACACAGAGAAAAATTTTTCTGTGGGCAGCCTACGCTCGAGGGGAAGGGGGGCCCGGTGGACTGAGAACCCGCGCAGATCGTGCTGCTCGTCTCTGGTGGGAAGTGTTTAAACCCTCCAGCGCTATTTTCGTGATGTGGGCAGAAATAGCAGACCTGTCAATGTGCGTGTTGGCAGCGCAGGGTGAATGAGAGAGAGAGTACGCGCGGGGAACAGAGGGAGAGTTCGTCTCTCCCGCATTTTCCATTTTGCCCTTCCTGACTCTCTGCCGGTGGTGTAGACAAACCGCGCGGGGAGGGGGGGGGCGGAAGGAGCGGGCATGAGTAAGTACTGTCTTGTGCATTTACGGTGGTGCCAGGTGGACACCGCACGGCCTGTGCACCGCGGGGCAGAGGAAGCAAACATAAATGGCCGTGGGGGGGCAGGGAACTGACCGCCGCTCTGCCGTCTCGAGGATTTCGCTTCCAACTCCCCTTACCCGAGGAACTGGCGAAAAAAAAATCCTGGCCTCCCCGATCTGTGCGCACATCTCTAGGCTTTTTTGCAACCTGGGCGGCCCTGTTAGGCTCAAGCGCTCGATCCATAACCCGAGTGCTCGGGTTAAGAGCTTTTTCCATTTGCTATGGTGTCGTCTGTGTGTGGCCAGGGGGGGAAAATTAAAGGGATCCTAGTCCTCGAGAGATTTCTTAGCCCGCGCTGGTGTACTCTGCTGCCCTCCCCCTTGTCATTCCGCGTGGGTGAGAAAAACAGACGATCCGGAAACAGATACGGGGGTGAGAGAGAGAAGTGCGTACGGGGGAGAGAGATGTGCGTACGAGGGAGAGAGAAGTGTGTACGGGGCTGCCTGTCACGCTAGATGGATACACAGACGAGGCTGGAGGGTCGGTCTCTGTCGCCGGGACTGGGGTTTGTGCTGTTCGCCCCGGATCCCCGGGAATAATGATCTCAGCAAGGGGGAGAAGGAGAGAAACGAAGGAGCCACCGAGAGGCTGTGCGTTCTGTTCTGTGGCAGAGGGGCGGAACCGTCGGTGTGTGACCTAGCCAAACCCGTGTTGCGGTGTTTTCTGTGAGATGCGCAAGGAGCACCTGTTCCCAGATATAACAGCGGGTCTGTCCTCTCTCAGAGAACTGCGAGGTAATCATTGAGTGAGAGGGCAATATGGAAATACGACTAGGAAGAGCCATGGAAAAAAGAAAGAAAGAGAAGTTAAAAGTGCCTGCACTGTCTTCTGTGACTCCCCTGTAGTACCCCCCCCCCCGCGAAATAAAAGCCCGCCATACCGGGGTCCTAGAGCAGAGGATAGAAAAACAAAAAATCCCTCTCTTGCACGCAGGGAGGGAGGAAAGTGACCAGCACATGCTGTAGAAAGTACTGCGCGGGAGGGGGGGGGGAGCCACCGTAGCGAACTCGGCTAGATGGGGGGTACGGCCGAGGACAGTGTCTGCGCACACAGGAAGGAACTGGACACGCTGTAGCCAAGGCGCGTTGACCAGCATGTGCAATATGGAGGGGGGGGGGCTCGCCCGTACGCTGTGGAAAGTGACAGCTACGAGATGCGCGTGCGAAACGAGTGGGCTGCATGTCCGGCAAGGAGGCGAGGGGCACAGAAACACGCGCGGGGAGAAAGGGACATTTGTCGGAAGGAACCAAGGACTTGACATTGCTGACAACACGCCTGTGCGCGGGATCTGCTTTCCCTCTTGAACAATCGCCGGG